>SMGT01007363.1:95093-192930 GCA_004794575.1 Lanistes nyassanus
CCCCCCCCCCCCCCCCCCCCCAAAAAAAGTTAGATAGGCGAGTAGATTGTTTTTGTTGAGCCCCCATGGAAGAAAAGGAAACTATCGATCTCTATAAGCCTTGTGTAAAAATTACATCTTTTACAGACTCTGCAATAAGTCAGATGTGATGAACTCTAGGCCGCTCCCCCCACCCTCCATTTTTTTTACCAAAACAGTTTTGGTTGATAAAAATAGGTTAGGTCGGGCAAGGTAACCATAACCACCAATTTTGTCTGGGTGGAGGCTTTAAAGATTTCCACCACGACCACGACGACCACCACCACCCCCACAGGAGGTGTGCATGCACACACGCAAGCATGCATGCACATATCTGCTGCTGACACAAAAAAGTAAATGTTAAAAAAAAGTGCTGATACCCCAAGGTATATGTATGACGATCCATTTCTCTCTGAAGCAGAAATGCAGAACATGTGCTATGGTCATTGATTTGCCACTGCCCCTTCTTCCATCTAAGCCAAACTGTCAAGGATCAAATGTTAAAATGCTCTTTTCCAGTACAAATAAAATCAAGTGATGTAAAATGCTCTTCTTTTAAAAAAAAATTCAGTCAAATATCACAGCCATTTGTGGGCGAAGAAAAAATAACTAAAGAAACAAAAAAATCCCTACCCCCCAAAAAAATTCAATTTCATTTTCAGAGATATTTTTTAATCATAAAGAAACTGACTGCACAGATTAACTGCAAAAAAGTTACAATCTGGAGAATTAAAGGGTCAAAGTATTCAAGTTTAAAAGTCAAACAGTTAAAGCTACAGAAAAATTGGGCTAGAAAGCACACACAAGAGAAAACATTTTCATTAAATTAAAAGAGGTAGTGTAAAATGTAACTGCACACATGTGCACTTCACACATGACAAAAACATATCTGATAATCAGCTGATAAAAAACAACAGCCTCCCATCATTCGAAATGAAGAACACAAAATCAATGTCTATATGGTTTACTCTTGAAGGCATAGTAACACAGCTCTTAGACAAGAAACCTATCTTAGCATCTAGCATAAAACTGACACCTTATCCACAAATAAGGATACAGAGCACAAACCGTGGACACGGATGCTCACAATTCAGGTTTTTTAAATGTTCTATTACTTGTAATGCAGGCCGACGAACCATAATGCAGGTTTCATTAAATGTTTTGGCCTATGAAGTAAAATGAAAGATATAAAAGAAACTGGACACAACTAAAATTCACTAAATCATTTTCATAAACTTACAATTACATGCACTAAATTTGTCTTTTTCGTGTTCAGTACATAGAGTAGAAAGAACAAGGTAGGACGATGGTACAAAAATGTGATGTTCTCATGATAACACACCCACTACTAACAAACATGACAGCAAAATACTTATGAAGACCAACATAGTCTTGAACACAGAATGCTAACATCTATGTTCTCATATCATTAAGAATTTTATCTAGTTTTTTGCAGCCTCGTTTTTGTTTAGTTTTTGGTGTTATTTTGTCCATTTTTTTGTATTTGCAATTTGATGATGTATTTACACTATAGTTCTTCCCAACCAATTCACACATATTGACACAAGTGAAATAATCGCTATAGAGATAGATAAAAAAAAAATGCAAGTGGACAGGGGAATGAACCACTCTAGTTTGAGTCTTCGAATACTAACCTGCCTTCTGAAGTGCTGAGGCAGCCCTTTGTCAAAGATCTGTTTAACATCTGCTTCTGGTACCGTATAAAACATTCCTTCTTGTTTCATGGATTGGTTTGCCTTTGATAATGTAAGACAAACAACACAATAATACATAATATCACATAATACACTTCAAATCATGTACGTGTACAAAAATCTAAAGACACTGCATTGCTTTCAGCATGCCATGTGTGTTCATATGCATGTGTGTGTGTGCATGTGCATGCATGCATGAATGCACACACATGAGGGTGTGTGAATATGGATAACTATTAGAAATGGCTAACCACCCTAAAAAAGAAACAGGTAGGAAGAAGATTAATTTTCTGACACTCTGGCACTGTCTCTCAGCACCAGTACATTTCCAAACACCTCGGTTATTAAACTTTAATTTTAAAGGCAGAAAGATCAAGTAAATAACAAACTAAACCTAATAAAGGGTTGAAAATCCACCCACTGGTTCATCTTTATGTGTCCGAAATACTGCTTGAACATCAGCTGCATTCAGCTTCGCTAGATGTGCTGCTTGAAACTGCTCAGCCAAGCTAGTTAAGTGGCGACATCTTATTTGTATTTTCTGTTTATGATGATGGCACTGTATCCTTTGCCTGCTAGTAGCTATGCCACTGAAGAATCTAATTTCTGGACATGTGAAAACACCTGAACAGAAAACAAAACATGGACTTGTTTGATTTTAGTTACCAGATCTTCCGCTGACATCACAAATAATTAAAAAATTATAAGGCAATAATCTACATCCAAGACACATAAACTGAAATTTTGTTGTTTCTACTTTTCTCGTGTAACAGCCAATGTTTTCTATTTTAGTATCTAAAAATATACTATACAGTCTTTCAATTTAATCAATCAGAGATAAGAGGTGACAACAATGTTTCAACAATTTAAAATCATTCTTTTACAAATCTACATGCACAATTGATCATAACCATCTGCTAAATAGTAAATGACATTTTTTGAAAATCATTAGTCGCCATTATTTAGCCTGACCAATTCAATTAGACTCACCCTTAATTGTGAGCCAGTAAATTATAAATATACAAACAGATCTAAGTTAGTTTATTTAAAAGAGCACTAAGCTGTACAAACTAATAAGAATAAGAGCATTTGACATGTCTCAAACGTCGTCAAACTGACTCCTTTAAGGAAAGTTACAGTTGTGAGAGAAGATGGAGGCAGAGCAATCTTTTTGCCATCATAAGGCTATTGCCTTAATGTGTAACCGCATTTGTTGCTGCATTTATATATATGAAAAATAAGCGATAAAGCCTGATTTATCTCGAACAGTATGTTGCCTTCTTAGCCTAAGCTATGATGCAGTGTGCCTCATTCGGCTGGAAGGCCATTTCTATTGGTAGCATAGTTACCACTATGCTGCCTCTGCTGCAAAAAGAGAGCAACAGCTGATAAAAACATCCATCAATCCAGAGTTGATATGACAGCAAGGAACCAAAAAAAGTTTTTTTCTTCAAATACCTTTGCCCTGGTTGTTTAAAAAATATGAATCCTTTATACTGCCGTACTGTCATTTAGTTAATCCCATTCAATTCATGCTACATCGTTCCTAGACAATGTATGTCATCCTTCTGGAACTTTGTGGCGGGTTGAGATGCATGCACATAAACATGTCAGCCTCCTATGTGACTGTTAAAAATTATTTTGCTCTTCACAGGAGCCACCAATAGTCCATTGGTACATAGAAACAATTAATAAATAAAAACTACATCAAGCGTTTGTAGGCCCACCTGTACTTTGACTTTGGTTTTCCTTTAAATCATTGTTACATTTGCAAGATCTTTTTAATTATTCTGAAGAAGTTGACTAACACTGACAATCAGTTTGCATGATCTATGGCAGAGGTGCCTTTTAGTTTTACTACAATCGTGCATCTCAAATTGTCTTGCACAATGATAGTGTTGTCTTGGACAAATTGCTTTGTCATCATACGGGAGCTAGCTTTTTCTCCTAATGCACCGTTTCATGTGCTTGTTCTACACAACTGCCATTAGGACGATGACATATGCATAGGTGGAAAATGTTATAAGTCTATTAAGATTTTTGTAATATCTTACTGCACACGTGGCCTGAGCCCCCATCCACCTAGATCTCCCCACTAACAAAGAATCAAAGACTCGGTGTTATAGCAAAAGAGAAAATATCATTTACAGATAGCAAACATTTACAGAATCAAATTCTATGTTCATAAAAAGATGACTATCTCAGCTTTCTTTCTGATTCAACTAGCCCATCCCTGTATCTTGGTGGTACCTGACACCTATGTGACGGCTTTTATCCAAATCCCAGCTGTGCCCTGAGAGCTACCCAGTCACAATGACATGTCATCTCGCCCTAACACTGCACGCCTCACTGAAAATGTGAAATCCCCAGGGCTAGAAATGTAAACAGGGTCCCTACAGCACATAACTACTGCCCCATCTGACCTGAAGATCACACAACAGAGCCAGGTGATGGCTTCAACAAGGGGATTAACGACCTAATATAAGATACCTATTGATGGGTCATGCCTCGAGTTTATGGGGTAAATACTCTGACCTACCAAACCCCAAAACATGACATACTATGTCCTGTGATTGAATTGTTTAATGCCTCGCTGTCTCATGCTATGATTGTGTCATCACATACAATGATACATGAACCTCAGCAGTGCTTCTGGCAGTGTTTAAAACCATGGGTCAGAATGACCCCATAGCCTGAAATCTGAAGGTCATTTTGTAAAAAAAAACAGGGATCAACTTGCAAATTTCTGCATCATTCTTGAATGTTTATGCTTAGATTACTCCTAATTGTGCGTTGTCGGGAGCTCTGCCTCAAATACGCTGTTTGGTGTCTTGTACTATGGCTTGTCATCTATTTTGGACAGATAATGTTGTACTCTTTGGCTATGTGTCCAATTTTTCCATCTTTAACACATTTTAGGTTCATGATAGTCTGGTTTTTGTTCTCTGACAGTGACACTTTTACCTTTCTGTTAGTGTTTCAGCATCACACTCACGTGATGTACACCAGGATTAGTATTTTCAGGTGGTCGCATTTTCAAGTCATACAGCAGGAAAATTGCCATGTATAATGTACTGTAATAGGCTCAAACCCCAAACAGTCTCCTGCCATGGTCAAGTCATCTCATATACCTGACAAACGATCTTGCTTCATGATCAATTTGTCTAACACCTCAGTTGTTTGTCAGCTAATCCTCCATGTTGGATGGGTTGCACCGACCTCTAGCCATTAAAAGCTCCTGATAATGTACAACCAGGAGTAATTTACATGGAAAAATTCAACAGCCAGAGATTTACAGTTTAACCCCTGATTTTAAAAAAATGACCCTCCAGTTTCAGGCCAGATGGTCAACTAAACATAAGCCAACCAACAATTTTCAACTCATCGAACACACAGACACACCAAGCTGGTTAGTCTGTTGGATCACCCATAAACGGAAAGTTGTTACCCTCAAATATTGTACTTTGTCTATTCCATATCCCAGGACAAGTGTAATGGGTAATCTTAATTGGGTAATCATTTTGCAGACTTTGGAGACTTCAGCTACATTCTAGAGCATGCACATCCAAAGGGTACTGAGCCCTTCGTACATGGCAAGTTCTCATTTTAGGGTCAACAAATGTGGCACCTTGTAATCACTCTACGCAAACTGCAGTGCAGCCTCCCAGGTGTGTAACTTAATGATCAATGCCAGACCTTAACTCCCTTTTGCTTCATGCAGTCAAAATTGTCTAAAAGGATTCCAATTTAGTTATTAAAAAAAAGCCTTCAAAATATTCTAGACATGCCAATACATGTAGTATGCAGACAGTTCTGGCACAGAATCATCTCCTTTGTTTAGTTCTCTGGTTGTGGACCAGGTCAGCTCAATAAGGTGTTAAAGTGGTTTAGTCAGCTTAATGCTGGATGAGTCGACTCATTGCAAAAATGGACACAAGATGGCAGTGGGGTGTTCAAAATCATATGAGTCAAACTGTATCCAATCAAACTAAAGTATTAGGTGTGTCTGGAGCAGGTGAACCAATCCTTCTAACCTTGACAAAAATGCAGAGTAGAAAATGGCTGCAAAAAAACCCACCTATGCTTGTCCTAGTTATGGGCCACGTGGCATTAGAGGGGTGAAGCTACTTCTCTGCTAGCCATACCTCTCGGTTACCTGAGAAACTACAAACTACGTAATCATTTCTTCACGATTTTTTTATCCACGATGTTAATATTAAGTTCTTTGGTAGTTAATTTGGTCTATCGTTAAGTTGACCATTTTTCAACTCAACCATTGTCTGACTCGACCACAGCACAGAGCTGACTCGACCACAGACCACAGGGACGAGTCCACTCGACCATGAGTACTAAAGAGATGTCTGGCGTGTGTTCCATAGTTTTGGTATGGTGGTTGCTACCGGTCAGGTAAACAGCCACTGCTCCTAACTAGGCTTATCACATGTCAGCTTGAAATCGAGATCAAGGGGTGGTGTCTGTCAAAGAGGAGGTTACTAGCTTCGCCTTCTCTTTGATCTTACAAACCACACTGCTGTAGCGTCTCAAAGTGTCGTTAGTGCCGTCGGGCATTGTGAGTAATGTGACCAACGCAGCAAACTGAAACTTCGCCAGGGGAACCTTCACAGAAACACCTTCACATATCGTAACGGATAGATGCACTGCATGTGCGCTATTCACAGAACAAAGCAGGATGCAGGAAATCTTAATTAATGACGAAAGTGTGAAATGAGGACAATAACACTTAACAAGCCTTATTTTGCGAGCGGAAATAAAACGCATGTGCAGAAGATAGAAAGCTGACGGCATGAGGCGCCTTACACTGAGGTGAGATTCAATTGCCGAGCGACTAATTCCAGAATTACTACGTCACTTTTAGAAAACTAGTAAAAGAGCTTAAAATTAGTGAAGAAAAACGAACGCAAATCTATACAACACCCATTATCAGTGATCAAGGTGTTCCCTGGCATTGGTCGTCAACTCCGTATGTGGTCAAACCAACTCCGCGCTGTGATCAACTGGTCGAGTTGACCCTACACCACTTCTTCATACATTTGAAAGGACTAATAATAAACAATTTTACCCTCTTCACTTACTCTAAGGTTGCTCGATCTATTGTATTATTATTTATCCGTGAAATTCATTTAAAATAACCATTGAAACTAAAACTTAGTAACTACAAAAACTAGTCTTTTAATACTTATTACTTGTTTTAGTCTAGTATTTAGTAAAAGGCCGGTAAATACTAGATATAGATTAGTAGATAAGCCTTGTAACAGCACTCCTGGGTAACAGCCAATGCATAATTATGCAACAGTCATTATATCGAAGCTCTAAAATATTCTTTAAAAATCCTTTAGCAATCAAACCTGCTGCAACCGGGCGAAAAGTCACTAAATTCAAGAGTCCTATTGTTGCTCTTGAACGTAAGCTCATAAGCGCATCCATTTTGGCAAAGTACTTTATGGGTAAAATTAAGTTCGGAAAATTTTGTAAAAGAGAGGAAACGGCACATAGAAAACCCTCCTAAAATATGTAATTTCCGTTCATATTAAAAAAATCTAAGCTAAAAGTGAACCGACAGGTGCGTGATTAACATATGAATCGCACCAAAACATCTCTCTTTGCTAGTAAGGGAAAACACTACATTCCTAAAATAACATCTCTCTTATTTTGCAAATTTCGTATGCTTTTAACATCAGAATCTATGTTTAAAGTCGGTTGATATAAGCTTTTTTTTAATTTTACATTTTCTTCAAGTCTATGGTGAAATAGTTAATTTGTAAATAAAATAATAAACTCCTTTCGAGCATTGAAACTCCAGACGCCATCTTGTGCAGAAGGTATAGTGTTATGGCGTAGACTTCTGTGCGTGTAAACTCCACAGTGTGAATTCTTTACTGAATCTAGTGCATCTAATTGTCGGATTAATAACCAGAAAGGTAAAAATTGTATTGTTCATTATTAGCACACGTCCTTTGTTTACTGTGCTGTGTTTTTAAGTTTCACTTCTTTTTTGGATTTGGCGCGTAGGTAGTGAAGCTCGACTTGAGTTTTGACGCGTAGAGTCGGAATCCTTAAGCGGGTACCATTTGGTTGCAAAAATGCAGACAGTGTGCTTCAAGTAGACGATTCTTAAGACATTGTTTAGTCATGCCAGGATACCCACGCAGAATCTCATGCTCGAGTACGTTTTCATTTCCTGGAGCATTTCTTTGGCTGCGGTCCCGCGACGCCAACTGGTACTGGCGTCTGGTTCAGGAAGCCATCCAATGGAAATGAAACCGAATGCCCTTAAATGACTCTGTCATAACAGGATCTTTGTATAAAACACTTTATCGCACTTGTGAAAAATCACATTGCGAAGTGTAACACTTGTTTAAGACCTGTTATGTATAATTTTATAACCTTGAGGTAATTTAACTTGTTAAATCTGTATAATGTACTATAAATTCCAGACTACTGATACGACTGATACAAATGAAGGCTGCAGTAATATGAATATGAGTATAAACGTTGGGAACTCTTAGGTAGTACAAAACGGCAGAAGTAATATTAATTTAACCTGGTTGTTTACAAACCTCAGTTTTCGGCTGTAGACTTTGCAACTATTTATAGACTTGATAGCACAAATAATTTAAATCAGCAGCCAGTTGCTCTATAGTGTAATTGTAAATAGCGGCCATAACAAGTTTAGGGCTTCAGTACCAATCAAAATGACCTTTGTAAACTAAATCTTTAGAATGTAAGCGGTTAAACTGTACCCCATTAAATTTGGAATGTCACTTTTCCTATTCATCACAATTTGAAGCCAGGTCATCACAGTTTCTACACACCATTCCCAGTGCTGACTTGCTACAGACATAATGTCTGTGCTGCTGGCCCTGCCACTGTTGTGTGTTATAATGATAAATTGTGTACACTACAAATTCTTAAAACAAATGAACTGCTGCCTGTTACGTTTCTGAGTTTCATTGGTGGAATCAGTTAAGCAAAGACCTATCACATTTTATTCTGCTTTCTGACCCATTTATATGATTTCATAATTACAGCTTACATACTTATCTGCATGTCAGATGTCCACAGTTTGACAATTAAGGCTGAAAGGATTATTTATAATAATCTTTATAACCTTTACATGCACAACAAAGCACACAGGAGTGACAAAACACACATTAGTGATGAAATAATTATAGCTTTTGCCTTTGCTGCGACTTGTGGGGAGGGGGTATGGCAAGTTATATTGCTGTGATGAGTTAACCAAAAACTTGAAAGGGAATGTAGACTAAAATAAGTGGCTATAAATGGAAATGTCGGTAGTAATTCTATTGTGTGTGGTTTGAAGATAAAAGCTGATCATGGTAGCCAAGATCACAAAACTGTACTGTTAGTTAGTCCACTGCTGGTTGGGGTGGGAGAGGGGGATACATTTTCTTAGAAGGGAGTTGTCTCAAACTTCTGTTTAGGAGAACATGGCATGTGGAGAGGGTCTGAAAAGTAAGGTGTTGAATGCAGTAAACATGTTGTGCTGTTAGGACTAGGAGTGGCAACAAATGCAACTGTTCAAGGGTTTGTGAGGTTTTGCGGATAGGGATGGATATTACAGAGTGAAGCATGCACATCCAGGTGTATGGATGCATGGGCACATACAGGGTGATGTTAAAGTGCTCTCACCCCCCCCCCCCCCCAGATTATGTAGACTTTCTGCAGTTACCGTAACACGTTAGAGAGTTTTATTTTCCTGTCATTCAAATGTTTTAAAAATTTAGATATTTCCATCTGTTTAAATTTATTATGAGCCCTTTATGTACCTATCATTTCTGCCACCTGTGTCTAATTACAGCCTTTTAGAGTTAAATCAGCCTTATTTGTTTCTCTGGAAAGGGTCCCGATTTAATTAGATATTGTAGATGATCTAAGTTTGCTGTCAGAAGAGGCCATTAATTTTTATTTATTAAAATTGAAACCTTTTTTCCGGCAGATAAAGTCAAGTTCAAGGGAACTAGTGAAAGGACGAACCAGTCTGGAGCAAGTGTGGCCTGTAAGATGAACTGTTTGAAATAACTGTGTGTGGGGCGTCATGAATAGGACTGATCCAGTTTATGCTGATGAAGTTTCTGATAGCTCCTCAAACAGTGATTTTTCTTCCGAGTCATCGAGCTCCAGTTTTGGTTCTTCTGACAGTGAGACTGCTAGTACTCACGAGCAGGAGTGGAGTGCCCACAACACTGGCTACTTTTCTGGGCAGTTAAGCGTGTGTGAAAGAACATGCTGCTTGAACTTAACTCAGTCGTCCAGCTGCAAGAATGATGCTGCATTGCCTACTGCTCATGGAGCCTCCATGAGTGTGAATGGTGACACTGACAGGGATACAAAATTGCTTGAGAAATACCAGTCGTTTTCAACTATTTTTAAACATACTGATTTGAATACAACGGCTCGTCCTCCTGTAAGTATTTTTATGTTATTATTTATGAGTAATATTAATCTTATAATTTATCATGTTTAAAGACAAAATATTTTACTTTAATTCGCAATTACTGCAGTTATTTTCTTTAAAAAGTGAATACTAAAAATACTTGTGTATCACTATCAGGCTGATTTCTGCCACTTTCTTGCTCGCAAACCCCAGACAGAAAATAAACCTTCATAGGATGTGTCATCTGGAAAATACAAACACATAGTTGAGCTGTTAAAGGCAATAATGCACAGCCTTCATGTCATCTTCATATAATGGCTACAGACAGCTTGGTGGCTACAAAACAAGTCAAATATGAAGAAAACCAGAGTGTAGTAGTCTAGTCATTGTGCAGCAATAATGAGTAGTTGGGGGTATTGTAACACCCAGGAAGCATATGCAGACTTTGCAACAATTGCCAAAAGTACAGGTTACTAATATGCACAAACTTCATTTTCCAGACTTAATTTTCTACTTTTTTGCCAGTTTCCACCTCGTTCTTAAAGCTATGATCATCATTAAATAAGTATAAACAACAATTACTGACGCAAGAAACAGCAGCCAAACTTGCAGGCATTGAGAACTACCTTCTCTTGACCCAGAAATTTGAACACAACCATTATATTTTCTGTCAAAATCTTTTGAAATAGAGCTAAAACTTAAAGAATTTTTTCACAGCATAATAAACATAATCTCTTATCACTGATCAATAATCTCTGATCACGATCACTGAACCTCTACAAATAATGTCAATTACAGGTTGACAAAGGGATCAACTACAATTTAGAAATGCTCTCAACACCATAGTAGTGTGGTCTTATTTAGTCAGAATTATCTTAACTAAAATTTCTACTACAAATGATGAAATAACAAACATCAATCAGTTTAATAAACATCTGAGAATAAAATCCCTGAGAATAATACCCTAATAAAATTAGGGTACTAATCAAATCCATACCGATTAATGGCCAAAACAATGCCAAATTATGCAGTGATGGAAGCCGACATTCTGCAGAGTCCATGGCATGCGAACACGCTAATTCCCTCTTTTGTTTCAAGCTGAAGTGCTCCCACCCTGTATGTTGATCCAACATCATTATGCATGTGGTTTGGAAGAGAAATGTAGTTTTAGATTATACCAACTTTGTTAATGTTATGCTCAACTTACCAGAAAACATATATGATTTACACACACTGACTAAACAAAAACCACAGAAATGTTCTGGAATATTTACTTTTTATTGGTCTATATTTCACAAAATTGTAGTTGCATACATTTTGAAGTTTCAAGAAGTTGAATTGACTAGGGTAGCCCATTTTCCTCAGTGTTTGATAGTGGTAGTGTGACTGTGCCACTGCCTACTAAAAGATTAGCTGACCGTGGTTAGTAAGATTATTGCAAGAAAGGTTTCTGAAGTGGACGTCCATCTTCAAATGCAAAACATATGCTATACTGCTCAAAAGAATTGAAAGACCAGAGCGAACTGCACATGCTACCAGATGCCAAAACACTGGTAGTCACAATCAAGCTGAAATGCCCCTCGTTCATTAGTGTAATGACCAGCAGCAGATTTACTATGAAATTTTCATTGCAACAGCAAGATTCCCCAATATGTGACCGTTCACAATACTGGGAACAGGTCTGGGAAAACTGAAGTAGATTTCGGTGATATGGAAAGTGGCAGCTTATCTGATATTCCATTCAAAATAAATGTACAGGTGCAATGCATTTATTGTTGGTCATCAAAACATTAACCGTTAGGCAGTGTGGTGCATACTATAAGTTGGTAGATTCAACAAGGATCAGCATCAACCGTTAAAACCCCCCATGCATGCACACACACTCCACACCAATCTACATAAGTATAGGATCACCTCAAGGTTAAATTTTCTTAAAAGAAAACATTACATGTGGTGAGGGGAAAAAAGTCACATGGCTTTGTCTCGGTTGCTTCTCCTGCCCCTTTTATGCTAGTGGTGAATATCCTCCAAAATGAGGAAGATTAGCTGTGAAAGTTTATGTTTAGTTTAAACCCATGTTTAGTTGATCTCATCATAGCCTTCTCCAGAAACAGACATATATACAAAACTCGCCTGTGCACAGCTTTGGACAGAGGATGCTTTTTTTTATTCCCACACAACTTTTTTTATTCCCCTCTGCTGCTGTAGGAAAGTGATGACCTGAGCCCATTGTGGTTTGGCACCTGGTCCCATTAGGTGCAGAAGTGCTGGCAGTAGGAGGGGCTGCCGAATGTCGTCCTTGTAGACCACATCAGTGAGGTTGACTTGCACATGGTGCAAGGGTGTTTTGTAGGCCATGCCCATTCCTTCCCAATCCATGTCCAAGCCAGATGACTCTGGGCCCAAGCCAGCGGACGAGCCCAATGAACTAGCATCAGGACAGGTCACACTGCGGGATTCCTGCAAGATTCCTTGAACACAGGGTAGCCCTAGAGTTCCTAATCATCTGGTTGCAGACAGTGACATTGCTGTTCTTGCATAAAACAAAGTGCATCCAGTTAATCCAAATCAAATGTACAGGGTTGGATCTTGCATTCTTGCAAATTACACACATCATTGACCTGGCTGCCAAAGGACAGTTGGTCTTTCAATTCTATAGATTTATAGTAAGAATACTTTAGTGAATTAACACAATGACTGCCACCATCTTGAACTGTCGCTGTCTGCGTTGGACAGACGTTTTTGGCCATAAGCATAAAAATCCCCAAAACTAACGATACATGCTAGAGACAAGAATCTGATTGATTTTTAAATTTAAACAAATGCTGAATAAAGTGTTTATTACCTTAATCTTTGCTGTCTTCTCAAAGTTAGTTAAAATCCAGCAAAAATAAAGTAACTGAAATCCACTGTGCAAAAATCCTGCCTTATGTATTGTCTCTTCTGCCATTTGGTTCAGTTGATAGTAGTTGTGAAAACCAGCATGTTTGACCATTAAAATCAGTTCATGGTCAGAGGGAAACAACTTGTAAAAACCATGAATCCCTGAGCTTTAAGTCAGACACAATTGTTTCCCTCTCCAACATATATGTAAGTCGAAGTCAGATTTGGACAGACAAGAACTGGCTTAAATTTAAGTCGGTGTCAGACAGTTTGTTCATTAAGGCAAAAGTGACCAAACACAGTTGGATCAGCAGACTCCTGAATTGTACGGCATTTGGCATATTTACGCCAAACCAAACCATGCTGTATGACCAGCTGATCAGACATCTTTGAGTGAGACATTTTTCTGATGACACTTCCCACTTCAAATGGATATGTTTTTCCTGCAAGAGAGGCTAGAAATTGCCTGTGAAATGTTAAAATATTCATTTTCAAAAGAAGACGGTTTTTACCCCTCCTACCACCACCACCACCAAGCCCCTGGATGGACCTTGCTGAATAATGTTTCAGCTGTGTCACAAATAATCTGCAAACTATATCTGGTCTAGCCTAGTGAAAAGAAAAACACAGCAAGTACATGTATTTAGTAAACCTAGTCTGAATCATGGAGGAGGGGGAAGGTGGAAGATTTACAGTGATGGCAGGATGTGTATCCAGTTCATTTTCTTTCTTGCTTTTTAGCTTTTGTACGTGTTTGTTTGTGTGTGTTTGTATATGTGTGTGGGGGGAGGGGGTGGTGTTCTATGCTGCAGGGATACAAGTCGGTGGAGAGGGAGAGGTCGTGATTCCAGAGCTTTACTAGCTCATTTATCTATTAACCATGGACAAGATTGTTGGAATTCCGTAGTTATTGTGGGTTTTTTTCAATTTGAGAAAGGAGATGAGTCACACCTAAAAAAAAATTCAGGCGTGAGGGTGATGGCCACTTTTGATTTTTGAGTCATGTTCCCTGCCAATGCTTGATACTTACTGTTTTGGTTTTTTAACAGGCAGCTGAAGATAAAATAGTGACATCAGCACATCCAGTAGGATCCGACATGAGTAGGACAGTACCGGCAAGGGTGCATCATAGCAGATCAAGAGAACAGCAAGTGCCAGCTACAGAACAGCCTAAATCTGCTGTTGGTGGTACATTTCAGGAAAGTCTGATCACAACCCAAGCTCCAGCCAAGCTGGATGGGGAGTCTTCAGCCTTCAGACTCCACCAAGCAGGGCAAACACAGGCTGTGACAAGAGACAGAACAGCTCCTGGGGAGGCGTGTCAAGGAAGGGAACTCACAGTCAACGAAGTGGTGACTGGAAAAGAAAACTGTGATTTACAGAAGGAACTGGGTAGTGATGGTGACCTGATGAAGAAGTGTGTTGCGAGCCCAGCCTCAGCAGCAACATCAGGTCTGTGCTATTTGTCTGGAAGTGAAGATCCTGATGACAAAGACCACCAGCAACAGCTGCAGCATATCCAGCAGCACGTTGCTGTGCCCATGCTGCTTGACCCCCCTGAGGCATTGCTGCGACTGGATACGATGTCTTTGCCAAATGTCTCTCCAGACAGTGGGATTCAGTCTATTGCTGGGTCACCCTCGGGTAACGATTCTCCGGGCTCAGTTACATCTGTGTCAACTGGAGAGCCTAGCAGTGAACCTACACCACACCCTCAACCCCCAACCCAGCAGATCCATCAGATGAAGCACCAACAACAGCACTCTCGACAGCCATCACCTTCCTTTGCAGAAACTGAATCTTCCGCTGCTTCTTGTGTGACAACATCAGGAGCAGCAGCATCTAGATCTTCAACAAGAAACATCAGTGAATCATCGGACAAATATTCAGATTCAGAGATGGCTGAGATAACAGTCCATTTGAAGGCTCCGCAGATGGGAAGGAGAAAGCGAGGTCGCCCACCAAAGAGGAAGAAATCTCAGTTCCTGCTCCACAAAAAGAGCACAATTTATAGCAGTATTTACTGTAGTGACAAGAATGTTGCAAATGAGGAATCCTCCACTGCAGCAGAAGATATTTTGCCACAGACCATAACCAAGACGGAGCAAACTGTACTTGGCAAGGAAAGGGACTTGTCTGAAGACCTTGTAGAACTTCAGAAAAGCACTTCTGAGGGTAGCCATGATGGACAAACTGATTTGTCACAGGCACAGCGATCACCCACCAAAGTGTCAAGTCACAGCCAGGTGAACACATTACCGGAAGAGCTGTGCACCTCTGCCTCTACTCTTGACAAAAATCTCAGAGCATCTGATGTGAAAAAGAGAGGCCGAGGTCGGCCAAAGGGCTCTGGAAAAAAGCATTTGTTCACAAATGTCAAGAACAGAGTGCAGAAAATAAAACACAGGCAAATACAAAGCACTACTAGTAAGCTGATTAAAAAATATGCCAGGAAGGTAGAGGAAGCGTCTTTAGCTGCAGGCTTCAGAGGTGAAGCATTAGGGCAAGATTCTGTGGTAAAACGAAAGAGAGGGCGTCCTAGAAAAAATACAGCAAGTCAAGTGTTGAACACATCTCAGCTGGGAAAGTTGTATAAAGACAGGTGGCTGTCCAGGTCACCTAGACACGAATATAATGCACGAGGTATGAGGGGTGTTGGTGACAGTGAACTGGCATCTTTGATTCAGAGTATTCAGCACTCTATTCATTCTCAGTTCCAGAGCACGGATATTGATGAGTCGAGTGAGTTTACTATGGACAACAGCAATGATATCAGCATCATCGAGCCTTCATTGCCTAGTGAACCAACGCTACCGGCTCAAGCGGCTTGTAGAAAGCCTGGCAAGGCTGCTCAGAAGTTTCGCAAGCCAAAGCTCCATGTTATGATGCGCAACCCTAAACGCAGGAAGAAGAAGCGTCTGCAGCAACTGCATCCGAAGACTAATGTAGAATTAGACCCATCACCCTTAGCAACAAAATCTGTGCCCCCCTTCAGAAGTACAATATCATTCAAAAATTTGTCGTGGCAGCCGACTGGCGTGTTTGGAGCTTCTTACACTAGATCTTTAGGATTTTTTGCAAGATATCAGCCATCCAAAATTCTGAAAGAAAGTTCCTTTAGTTTGCATTCTAGTGCCCTTGGGAGTGCCCTGAGTGCTCACAGAGAAGACACATCAGGGGATGAAGACAGGGATGGGAGCGAAGGTAAAAAAAGAAAGAAGAAAAAGAAGTTGCTTTATTTCAAGTCAAAGCACAGGAATATCATTGACCCAGCATTTGTGGCAGAACTAGGATCTCTGGAAGCTTTAATGGAAGGCATGACAATTTCAGAGAAGGCTTACATACGCGTTAAGCCTGGGGAAGTGCCTTTACCCTCGATATTCAAGCTTACAATCATAGATGTCAAGAAGAAAAAGAAAGATCGACTTATTCTTGAGACGTCGGTTCTATCGTCTGATAAGTCCAAGAAAAACAAACAGCGGAAAGACAGCAAAGACAGGGAACCAACCATGCCAGAGCTGACAAAGGAGAAGATAAAAACCATTCGCAAAAAGAGTCAATCAGAAGATAGTCGACCTCCGAATCTGGAAATCCAACTTGCTCGGGAGCAGTGCCTGCCACCCAAGAAACGACATAAGATGATGAAAATGTTCGCTTCAGAAGGAAGTGATACCCAGATAGGTGTTGCAAGTGACCTGCACCCGCAAGAAAAGCGTAAAGTTGGCCGCCCAAGAAAGAATCAGGTGTTAGGTAAGCCATGGGTTTTTACTAAACACACTTTAATTATCCAGCTAAATATACACACATACCCTGTTATTGGTAGATATGCAACAACTATTTTTTTCCTCTTTGTTTGGGTTGTTGGGCCGAATCTGTAGATTAGTATTGCTTCCGTTTTGTAACTAAAAAATAAAAATGAACATTGCTTGGTACATTTTGCAATTTTTAAAACTTTCTAAGCATTGTGGTTGCAAACCTCTAGATTTTGTCACCATTTGTACTGGTAAGGATCATGGAAATTAAATGCACAGAGAAACAATACTGTACTGTAGAGTTACGGGCGATTAGAGACTCATTTGATTTACAATCTTAGCATTTTTGCTTTCGGCTAGTAAGCATTATGTTGTTCTGGTATGCAGAATCGACACAGAAAGGAGCCAGCAGCGAAGGCAGCAAGCCACTTTGTGACAGACTGTTGACACCATCATCTTCTCCGTCCAAAACTTTACATAGGGAACAAAGCCAACACAACCAGTTTGCAGAGGCTGGAAATGGCAAGGACTCCTGCAGTGACTTAACTCTCTTGTGTCGCTTATTCCACCAGGGAGGAGCAGGTCTAGCCAAAGAAACATCAGTGAGATCAGTATTAACATGCCCTCGTCATTCATCTTTTAAATCATTGTTGGAATTGGCTTCTTGTCCAGAATGCACCCTTCTGGCCGAAAGTCAGCCGCAAAGATCTTCACACTCTCCACGATCTTACTCTAGGCAGCAGACGGTACAAGAGTTGAGCCCAAGTGTTTCAAAAACATTAAAATTGAAAGCTCAGTTACTTGCTAAGAAAAAATTGAAAATCATCAAGAAAACAGCCAAAGGAAATGACTTGTCTGGTGATGCAGGAAATGAAGCATTAACAGTTGTGCGTTCAGTGTCGGGTTCATCTCCTGTGCGTTATAGGACTACTAAGTGGTTGGGGGCTGAACTACCCAATGCAGAGGTTGTGATTAACCCCTTACCTGTATCCACTGTTTCGGCTGTGACGTGTGGATTGTCTGTGGATAAATCGTGCAATTCTTCCAGGACATCAGAATGTAGTGATGATGGTGAACCTGCTGTTAGAACTGTCTGCTCAGAATATGAGCCACTACCATTAGAGCACTGCTCCAAGCGAAAACACAGCTTGGAGGATATGTCATCAGGAATGAAAACAAAGCGCTTGAAGGGATCGTCCAAAAACAGGTATGCTTTTTTATCCTATTATTGCTTTCTGTACCTGGGGGAGCAAATGGTCAAGTGGTCAGAGCCAAACCCAAAGGGGGTGGTTTGATACCCATGCTATACAGCACACTTTCCCCAGTTCACCCACCTGGCAGTGGGTTCCTAAACTCATGGGTTATAGAAGGTAAGGAGTCGAGGGTCCTCACCATTCTAACCCACAGAAAAGAAGGGATCTTGTAGTCATATGCCCCCCAGAACTTAAAACGGGCCATAGAACAACCTTTAGCTTTTTATATGGTAGTTGTTCAGGCGGGTAGGTTGGGGGAGAAAAGGAGAAGTGTGACAGGAGGGATGTATGTAAATGTTTACATGTCAGAAAAAGATTTGCTTGCTTATGGTGGCAGTGACAGTATTGTGATGGCATTGTTCAGTAGGTATAGAAGGCTTTTTGGCATCCAGCCTTTATTGTCACTTGCTGCTTTTTGCAGCTGGCAGTTTATTACTTACCAAATTGTCCTTAAACTGTTAAAACTCTTTTCTTCAGCTATTTTAAGTCGATTAGGCATTATGGAAGAGGTATGACAGGTCTTACAGAGGGAGAGTCAGAGAGAACAGGGGGTGTTGAGGTAACATAAGTATAGTTGCTTAGTATTGTTAAGGTGAAGATATATGATGTGTTCTTAGATCTTAAAAAAACAGTTTCAGAAAATGTTTAATGAGAAATGTAATTGATTTTGTTACATGTAACATGAAATATGATAAGTGCCTTATTTAGCTGCACAATTAACACTGGTCAAAACCAGGAATAATAATAAATCACATCTTTTTCACCTGTGATATATGCATGATACTATAGTACTATTAGTCTTCTTATTGCAAAAGCCAAAAGGGAAATCACTATAATCAGCTACATATATTTGAAGTTGTGGGGGTTTTTTTATAGATGACTTGTTTTTTGTACAGTTGATCACTTGATGTGCAGAATTTGTAAAAATTATTGAATCTGTTCCTATGACCTGCTTCATTTATAGATCCTACATGCCATTTAGCTGCATTCAGGATAAGTTGCAAGTGCATTAATATTAGTGCTTGCCATGATACTATACTTGCAAAATTGTCATAAAACAACAGACAAAACAGATGCAGTAGTCAAATAAATACATACCTAGGTCAGCGTTGGGTTTTTTTTTGTGGTGGGGTGGGATGGGGGGTGTTTTCAGTTTGTCATGTCTTTGCCAGACCTTGGGCTTCATTAACATGCATATAAGTATGAAGTTTAGTTTTAAACTTTAGTGCTTGCGTCCTTGATGTGACCTTGTGCAAGGTGCTTGACATTTGGCTAGAGGTCTGGCTTGATGCTAAGGAAATGCATGATGTACTTCTGAAGCCCTAGCTCAATGCTGAGGCAGTATACCCAGCTAAATCAAGGATTTTGATTTTGACGCTAATGATTGGACAAAATCCCTTAGAATCAAGGTAGACCTCTAGAAGTACGTCATGTACCTCACCACTATTTGCAGCATGGTCTTTCTTAATGCAGTATAAAGAGCCTGTCCCATTTTAACTGCCAGTAGAGTTGAAGCAGACACTTTTCTTTGTTAAAAAAAATCATTAAGCAGAAAATTGTATTCTACTCCATCTGGCAAGACCCATGATCTTATTCATCTGTCGTTGCTTTGATCACATTTTGTTCTTGGTACAGTTTTTTCAACCTTTTATATAGCCTGTAGAACTGCAGGTACATGAAGCCTGTAGCTTTTGATATACAAATGACTTACAGTTTATAATCCCAACAAGGTACTGGCAGCGCTAGACGTACCCGTATGCTGACGTGTGCAGCATACGGGTACGTCTAGCGCTGCCAGTACCTTGTTGGGATTATCTATTGATGATTTATAGCGCTCTGTCCTCATTTGTTCTTTGTTGACTTACAGTTTATTTTGTGAATAGTACAGGTATAACAAATTCTTCTTCATCAGTCATAAGCAGGCATCTGTCAGTCCTTTCATTTCCATATATTTTGAAGTTTCTTTATACAATGTATTAACTAGTTGGGTTAACTTAAACAATGGCCTTTCTAAAAATGTAGCAACTCAAAATTTGCTGTTGTGTGGGTTTTTAAAAACCGAAGAAAGCATGAGAGTTTATCAGGAAGTAGATATTATTGAGCATTTCATAGAAGAAAAAAATTAGAAAGTGAATTTATACTCACGGTTGCCTGTTGTCCTGGATTTCTATTCCAATGAGTCATATAAGACGTTTGTATGGAACTGGAAGGATGTCCCAAGAATATTATAACCATCCTGGTAGTAGTTGAGGGCTGCCCGTGGTATATGCTCTATCCTGAAATCTGAGGGTCATTTTATTTTATTTTTTAAAATTAGAAGTTGGACTGAATTCTGTGCATCATTCTTGAATTTTTGTTCATAAATTATCCCCCGATTGTGTGTTATCATGAGATCTGTAACATTTTTCAAGCGACCTTTTCGTGTTGTTGAAAGACAGCAGCTGGCTTCATTACCACAGAAACTATGTACACACAACATTCACTGTTTCCAAGAAAGCTGAAAACGAGAGTTCAGTTTTTTAGTGTTTAAAAATGGTGTAATGTCTTCTGGCATCTGTTCCACTGCTAACGTGAAATTGTCTATGAGTATGAAAAATAAGTCAAAATTTTCAAAAGTAGTCCCTTTCGCAGAGCATGAACCCGGCCCCAAGCATGCTCACTCACAGTGTGTTGAAGAGTTTCAAAAGATGTTGAGAGATGTATACCCTCTAAAACTTTTCTGTGTAGGTAAATCTACCCTTTCAAGTCCTAAGGTGGGAATACAGTACTCTAAACAAAAGCTGATTGGGAACCCTGGTAGTTCAGTGTAGTTGATAAGTCATTGACCCTTCTGGAACCTCCACATAGCCCACCATTTCCAACTCATGGGTGTTTTAACAGTCTGGGATCTTATTTACACTGCATAATCTTCTGTTGTGGAAATATTTCTTTTGTTGAAATGCTTTCAAAAATTGTTTTTCAGTGGTTCTGGGGAGGAAGAGTCGTGGAGCGAAGACAATGGTAGCACAAGTACAATCAGTTACAGTAGCAATTCATCCACAAAGCGAAATGATGACTCTCAGCCGCCAAGAAAACGATACCAGCGTGTAGGGCTTTTCTCAGACTTTTACAAGGATGATGAGTGAGTGTTCTCCATATTTTTAGTTCTGACATGCAGGTGTGTCAGTTGTATTATGCATAATTGTTGTATGGCATCCACAAGCATCAGTTGTATTAAGTGCAATGACTGGTGTGACTCGTGCATCAGTCTTATTATGTGTAATGACTGTACTGTGACATGCAGGTGCCTTAGTTACATTATATGTAATGACTGATGGGTGCAGTGGAGGGCTGAAGTAAGTGCATATGTATTTGTACGCTCAAGGACAATGCACTGGCGACAAGGATGGGATCAGCACGATGCCCTTCATTTTCGCCTTTTGAAGTTCACAGTGATGAACAATCAGCAGGTATTCGATGAAAAAAAATGGCTTGGGAAATTTGAAAACTTGCTACGGGTGCTTGACGTCACCAATGATGCAAGAACGAAAGCAGTGCTTCTTCATTATGTTGGACTTGGAGAAGAAACATACAATATCCTTGAGCATACAAATACATATATACTCTTAACACAGCTCGTATGTTGCTGAATGTTGGTTTATTCAGGAGCAGTTCAGAGCAGTGGCCCTTTACAACATGGAGCCCAAATCCAGTCTCTAACTGTGATAACTCTCTAGATTACTCAAGAGTTACACAAACTATATACTTCTAGTTCTATATTCTAAAGACACTACAAGTGGTTGGCCATATAAAAAGCTGCCACTTGCAGAGAAAGTTCATGTACTGGGTAGGTCCAGCCACACAATAATGGTTGCCATCCACAGCGAAACAGGGCAAATAATGGTCTGCTTTAAGTTTAAGCATCCTTTATACCATTCTAATAATGTCTTTCTCTTGCAGGAAAATGTACAGTGTAACATGATTAAAACAGTTTTAAAGCATTTTCATGTTTTTAATAGCATGAATGAAGTGTGCAAGTGAATTTATTTAGCCCAGTGCTTATGCGTATGGCAGCCATGAAAATGGGCATTGCTGAAGTCGTGTGCGGGAGAAAAATTGGTGGCATTGAGAAAAACATGATCATTTATAATCAGCAGGCTTGTTTCTGCTGCTCTTGGTATGTGACTAAACAGAAGACCACAGAGATTACTTAGGTATAATTTATATTTTAAAAAATCTTTCCAAACAAAGTGAAATAAAGGACAAAAAAATTGTAAAAGGTTGAAACTTGTGGAGAAAAATTGAGATCCTATCCAAAGTTCTGAGTGGGTTGCATAAAAGTTTATGCCATTTTATCAAAAATTAGTTCCCTTTCATTTTGTATTAGTCTTGTGAAAGCTGCTGTTCATGTAATATGCTGGGGCAATCTGCAAACCCCGAAGTATTTCCATTGAGGCCACACAGAACTTAATCATGGCTTTGGAAAGTGAACAAAACAGCAGTGGATCTAAATGATTTCAGGAAAGTTTAAGTAAGTACCATTGTATTTTGAACATATATTTATTTATAAATATTTGCATTGGATTGGCTTTAATTTCACCTTGAACTGTTTGAATATTAGCAGTTATTGTATTTCTAGTCCTCAGCAGATTAATTTTTGAATTACTAAACACAATTTAGCAATGAACATAACAGGTGGTAATTTAATGTAAATATTTAAAATAGAAATATGGTTTTAAGCTTTCTGATCATTAATCAAGAATGACAACTCACATCAGCTCATCAATCGGTAAAAGACATACTTGCCATTCACTCACTTCGTTTACTTCAGTTGAGGCATCTCTTTTTTTGTGTACACACACACACACACACACTGTACAGGTTTTATAATGCATATGTACTAGCACACGCACTGACTTACAATTGTTTCAGAGTGTAAGTGAATGTAATGTTGCAGAAGAGGAACAGTACTGTAGTCTGTTTCATGAAAGAGCTGGACACAGAAGGAGAGAAAGGCTAAACCACCAGGCCTGTCTGTAGACAATAAATTGCTGATTCAGCTGCACTTGCTAAGGAAAGAGAGACACAGCTGCTCTGACATCAGGTCGTTCTTGAGTGATATGCTGAAGTACCAGGAAGTTCTTACACCACCATGTGATGTAAACCTATTTTGGCTACATGCTTACATCAGATGAAGTGGGTCCAGCCAGAAGGTGTCGAGGAATTCCTTTTTGTCGAAGAAAGTAATTGCCTGGGTTGTCTCCTTGTGGATGTGTCAAAGGAATTCTGGAGAGATAGGGTGGGGGAATGCAAATGTGCATGCATGCATGCGATAGATTCAATTGTGCGTTCTGTTTTTCTAAAGAGGTGTGTAATGATGGGAAAAGGAAAACAACGACTGTATGGAAGTGAAACAATCATAAGATTCTATGTCCTGTTTTTAATGGAATTGTTGTTCATCTAAATATGTTTTTCTTCGTCACTAAGTGTTTATTTGCACACGGTTTCTAATTATAAAATTTTGTTTCTACTAGTTAAGCTGAAAAATGTGATATATGTGTATGGATCATTACTTTAGCATAGTCAAGAGTAAAGATATTGGCAATTTTTGTGATGGGTGCAATCTGTCTTCATAATTTTGGCATTTTTTCATCGTTTTTGACTTAAAATAACTTGGTCCTTACTGTTTCCCAAACCTTAAAACAATCAGCAAGGTACCTGTACTATTTATAGTTGTTTCTTGCAATAGCTTTTGCTGTGAAATGTCCAAGCAGTATTTTACAGAAAATGCCATGTTATGCAAGATATGAAGCCACACAATTTTTTATGTTTTCAAATGCTTGTAACTTCTTAAATTTGGAGCAACTACATTTTTGCCAAGATACACAATTCATTGTTATCTTTCAAATGCTATTAAGTTTTTATATATTTTGAACTACACAAATGGCTGGACCTACCTACATGTAACGAGCAAAACTGGGTCACCATCAGTTTCAGGAAGGACACTATCTAGACCTGAATTATTTAAGAGCTAGACCCTCTCTCTGTACTCATTGTTGTCTTTGTAGGAATATATATGGAGAAAATAAAAGTATTCAACCTGTTTTGTACCACAACAGGAGACGGTTATTTGACTGACATGAAACTAGTCCCCAGTTTTACATAATATACTGTAATATACTACAGTGTGGTGTAAACAAGTGCAGCACTAGCAAAGGGCTGAGCAGGTAGGCTGACAGCTGAGGGGTGTAGCAAGTACCAGCCTGTTTGACCTTTTGTGGTGATCCAAGTGGAGTTGTGATATTGTCCTGACTGCTTGGCAGTGATTGAGAAATTTAGCGCCTTAGCACCTTGGAGGCTTAGGTGGCGTGATTTACAGCCTGTTACAGGAACCTTTGTCAAACCTGCAGCCTTAATCCCCCTACCACCACACAGGTGGCTAGTACAATGCATAGCTAGTTTACCACTCCACTCCCACCCCGCACCTGCACACACACACAAACTTTATTCTGAACTCCTCTGAACCACAGCAGTGGTCTGCTTTTGTCCCATGGGCAGATAAAGTGTCATTACTTTGTATAGCTTTGATTGTTGGCTTACAAAGAAATCTCCTGTGAGTCACACAAAACCTTGGAACAAAAGGTTCAGGTATGGTGAGATGCATGCCTTCTTGCTGTGTTTATACCGCAGTACAAAATGTCTTCAGCTTGAGAGTTATTTCGATTTTGGTCTAAGAAACTGGGCCACTTCGTCAGAATCCTATAAACATCAGATTAAATAATTTGTGTTGTTTCTTGGTAGAGTGCTGATAATTGCTTTCATCTATCCAGGGAGCAGGGATTGAGATTGTTGGGTGATGGTTATTTATTGTCACCACAGAAGTCAGAGATTTAGACCAAAGAAATCCCCACCATTTTCGTGTTCTCAGAAGTGAGCTTGCACTAGTTCTTCAAAATCTCTGACATGAGGGCTAACCCAATCAGGTTATCTCCCTAAACACATGCTGTTTGTTGCAAATCTTCCAACTCATTCTTTGGCCTCATATATTATGGCTACTAATCTTTTGAGTCCTCCCAACTCCCTGCTGTGTAATAGGGAAGTGAGTGTAGGCTAGTCAGTGGTTTTGCACTTGTACAGCATGTTTCTTTAAGAACATCCACACTCTTTGCTGTTCGAGCACCATTCTGAGCACTGTGAAAGCTGCATCTTTATTATCTCTCTTACAATGTGCCTACACCATCCCTATGCTTTTATCATGCCTTTAGTGGAAAACTTTATGACTTATCTAAAGCAGTCTTTACCTGTGGTATTGTTAATTCCTGGATTTGTTGACTTTACACAGGATCCAGTGTGGATTGTCCTGCTTCTTGGCACAAACAGGAGTCCGCCATGCAGATTTATTGCCCATTTTCATTGTGCCTGACGGCCGTTGCATTTGAGAATGTTTTCTTCCTACGTTTCTGAAATTTCCTGGGTGTGTGTTCATGCATGTGGGAGAGTGGGGGCGGGGGGGAAGAGAGATCTGTGCATGTGTGTGGTCCTGCCTTCTATATAGACCCTTGGTGCCCTAGCCAGAGGGCTTTATGTCAACTTCCCACGCATCTTTTTCTGACATTTGTGACTCTCAAGCTTGCTCTTGGCTGAAGAGTGCTAAAAGCAGCCTTACTTTTCATGCTTTGAATGTATCGACCCTTTGCAGGCGGCTGCTCGTTATTTTCATAGACAGCATTGCTATGGTGTAGTGGAAAGGGGAAACTGCTTGATCAATAAGCGTGCAGTTGGGGATGCTCATGTACAAGAATCGTAACGCCTGGTTTATTTAATCAATAATTAGAAAATCCAAGTGCTTTGTGAGATCAGCGAGCTCATGATTGTTGCACAGCGTGAAGCATGTGTGCACTGGCAAAATGGCAGGTTTTGTCACTCTGCGGTGATTGGATTTACTAATGGAATTTCGATGTATCTTCTGCTGCTCAGATAGATTGCAGACTTAGAGAAGACTTTCCTAAGCTGAAGTAAACTCAACTCTATGAGTTGTGCTTTTCTTTGCTCTGGTAGGGATCCAGTCACTCTCAGAAAAAAATGTCCCCTCACTAAAAGGCAGATCTCAGTGCTAATGCTATTCACTACACAGTATTACAGGAACATCGTAGAAAATGAGAATGAATCATAAGCTACTCATATGACAAGGGAAATGTAGTTAACAACTTCCATAAGAGCTCATTAATGCATTTTAAGTGACACAGAATGTTTTGTTATTAATTAAATGATTCATAACAATATAAAGCGGGAAGAGCAAATGTTCACAGGGTCGGGAAACAAAGCAGCTTTTCAAAAAATATTGCAGTCCAGCAGCAGGCTTTCCTTAACGTTCTTGCTTCTGTGAATATTTGATATAGAAAGTATCACAACCCATGTTGTCTTCACTTTATAAAACTGGCTAGTGACCTCAGAGACCTTATGGAACCTGTGGCAGTTACTGCAAGGATCCAGTTTGAAACTGATTTTAATACAATAAAACCTCCAACATACAACTTTGAAATAACAGCCAAAATTAGGTCTTGTAATGGAGGGGTCTTATAAGAGGACTAGTTGGACTGAACTGTTGGTACAATATGTAGGTACATGTACTGCGATGGATGGGGTGAGAAACACATCTGCAAGTGTGTTATCATGGCAGCTAACTGCAGTGTGTTTTGAATTTTACCACTGAACACTTTAAAATAGTTTTTTTGCATCTCAGTTACTGAACACGTTTTGTCACACATCAGACATAGGTTATCTCATCATATCTAGTTTCATCCTACCACATCATTAATAAAACTTTCTTTCTTTCTGGTGTTGGCAATTAAATTGAAATTTTATAAAATAAAAAGTAATCAAATTATGAACCGTGTTTCGCTGATGTCTCTGTTGCCCATATACTCTAAACCCTTAACTTAGTTAACATCACATTAATGCTCTCAAGATCACAACAGAGAAGGGATATCTGATTCTGAAAGGCCATGCACCCGTTATTTAATGTGTGGGCCGCTTGGCCTGCATGAATTGGGGATGGCTTCTCTGCTCCGATCATACATAGGTCTGTTGCAGAAGGGATGTCACCAGTCTACTGTGATCATTAACTGCCACTAGGCTAAGTTTAAGAAAGTGTGAAAGAGACTTCTTGAGGCGTAATTACTCTGTCTGGCAGACCTTGTGGAATATGGAATGAGATTTTCAGAAGTGAAATAGGACAAAGTTCACGATGTAAATTATTTGTCATGCTGAGAAACGTCTAAAAGACACAAAAGTTGTTTGCTGTGCAAAACCGGTCACTTCCGTTTTGGTCTTTCTTTGCCTCTGCATTATGGACCGGTCAGTTAGCTGTCACAGTAGCATGGAAGTTCGCTTTAAATTACTGGCAGTTCGCTCAAAGATAACAGTTGGTCGCATTGCCATCTCGAGGCCTTTGTATGTCGCAGCCCTCTACCCCCTCGCAACTCGCAGTTTACATTGGGTTAAACATTTCAGGCACTGAGTGCGACATCCCCTTCTTCCTCATATCAAATTAGTTAATATTTCTCACAACAAAGAAGACATTTCTGATCCCTGCAGGCCAGCAGCCTACACATGAAATTCCTATGTAAAGACTGGACACCTACGGCTAACTTAGCTTTCGCTAGGCTAGAAAGTGTGAACGAGCCGTAACTGTGTCTGGCCTTGCGTTTACCCAATGCAGCGAATCAAGTGAAACAAATGCTTAAACATAGAACATCAGAAACATCTTAACTTTTGAGAAAATTGTGAATTTCAGGTGTGTAAATATATTTGATTTCACTGTGAAAGCATTCAACAACAGATTCAGAATGGAATATCTCTGATTATTGGATTTATTTGCATTCTGGAAGTGACACATGAAACTCGTAAATTTTTTATTTTGAATGAATGGTGACTACCTTCAAAACCAAATAATAAGTACTATTTAACATTTTCTTTTAAAAAATCATATGAATTTTGATGATTAAGAAATGTTCTTTCCAAATATATAAAGTTTATTACTAAAACCAAGGTAGTTTACCAGCAGTACATTTTCAAAACATGCCAAAAAGCTATGGGAGTGCAAGGTTTTCCATGTATCTAAGCCCATGCGAGGTCAAAGAGATAAATGAGGTTTGGAGTCTCTCATTTTTGTATACAA
The DNA here is from genome assembly GCA_004794575.1 of Lanistes nyassanus. Taxonomy (NCBI): domain Eukaryota; kingdom Metazoa; phylum Mollusca; class Gastropoda; order Architaenioglossa; family Ampullariidae; genus Lanistes; species Lanistes nyassanus. Next base: position 123,290 of record SMGT01007363.1, read on the forward strand.
GCTAAGTGCACGTATGCTTGTGTGTACAGAGAAAGACAATGCGTAAAATACTTTAAAGTGGTTGTATTGTAATTTTCCATCTACCTGTGCCTTTTAAATATTTATTTTAAACGAAGTATAACTTATAACATGAGTTCGCATTGTTATTGCAGACCCAAGAAACGGAGTGAAAATTTGCTGAAGAACCAGAACAAAACAGCTTATGTCAAGGGAGAAGAAACATGTCTTTTGCCTCCACCCATCCATTTTGGCAAGCACTTCCGAGAAACCATGATAGACTTTCAACTTCCTTATGATATATGGTGGTTATATTCTCGTGAACAGGTTAGTCTGTAAGATAGTAGATTAATTAATAGTGCATAAGCAATATGCATAAGCCACTTTCATTTATAATGAGGAAAGTGGTTCTTCTTCAATCACCACAGACCCTGCTGCCTCTTGACCTTCGTCTTAATCTGACCACCAGATGTGAAATCACCAAATCTTGATTCAAAGGACCTGATCTACCATCAGCATTTGCACAAATTATTCTGTGACTACCCTGCTTGCCGCCAAATCTTTACTGATGGTTCAAAAAGTCGTAAAGGTTGAGTGGACACAGTGGTCGTCTCTTTTTGGCACACCTCTCACCTTATTTACGACTCGACTCAATGACTTAATGACTATCTTCACTGCTGAGCTTCAGCAGTCCAACTTTCCCTGACACATGCCAATCACTCCACTGAGAAAAACCTTTGAAACTGTCTTTGTGTAGGTCCCAGGCCATTCTGGCATTCCAGGCAGAACGTCAACCAGGCTGCCAACCTGGCTTTTCATGGTCCTGTTACCATTTCCTCCCTGCCCTCTGCCAACTTTTACTCTCTTATTTGCTTATGCATCCACAGTCTCTGGCAAACCCACTGGGACACCCGATTCTCCAGTTACCTTCATTCCTCCAGCCCTCTTGATCATTTCTATACTGCAGAACCTGTGCAGAAGGACAATGCTGTCCTCATGCATCTGCATTTGGGACATACCTGCCTCACCCACTCATTTTTATTACACACACAGCTGCCCCCAAAATGTGATTTCTGTCATGGCCCACTCGCTGTCAGACACATCTTGTTCTGTTGCCCCCATTTGAGCTTCAAACATTAACAGCATTTTTATGCAGCTTCTCTTAAAGTTTTTGTTGTGCTTCCATTGGGGCCGTTCTTGCCATTTTAAAGATATTCACCTATATGAGCAGACTTAAACTGGTTATCTTTATAACTGAAGTCCTGTAACGTTGATATAGTGCTTCCAATACACCAGCCACTTTTAAGCAATCTATTTCAACCCAAATACTCAAAAAGTGTATTGACATGTTGCTGTCTTTTGTAACCATCTGTTATTAAAATTGTATCTCAGTCAACTTATACCAATCTCCTATCTATTCACCAAGGGGTCAGTGGTCTAGGGGTTAAGGCATCTACTTTCAAGGCTGGGGGTTGTTTCACACCCAGTTCGAGTCATGCCTAAGACATTAACAAATTGGCAATCTAGTAGCTGCCCTGCCAGATGCCTGGCACTGTTGGGAACAGTACTAGGGCTGGTTGGCCCAGTGTCAGGTGATTGGGTGGGACTGAAGTCTGTGTTGTGACAGCAGTCCCACGTGTTGCAGCACGTTGACTTGTCTAAGCAACACCGTCTTGATATGTAGCTAGTTTGTGGCAGAATGTTAAGCAACGAACAACCAGCCATCTATTCACCATTGCCTTTTGTTTTGTCGTGATGTATAGTTCACACTACTGACAAAGTGTAAAGTCTCAAACACTAACACCGTACCTGGCCCAACCTCCAACCTTAAAACATTGATTTTTTTATGTATTACCATCATCAGCTCGTAGATTTTTAAAACAGATATTGGGTTCTTTCGCAGCGTGGAATCAGACACCGATTTAGAGACACAGTCATTGTTTTGTTTCAGCTACCCAAAAGGGAGGAATCTAGGCCAAAATTCAGAAGGATACGAACTAGTAAGTACAGTTTAGTTCAGTACTGCTGCTTGCAAAAAACTGCTATAACACCAGTGAAGCAGATGTGGCATTTAATATTTTTCCAAAAAATATTTCATGCACCAGAATGTACAAATTTCTGCCTCATATTCTTGTCAGAAGCATTTCTTGCCAGCACAGTTTCAAATTATAGTCTCCTCAAAATGGCACCCAGTTCATGGTGGAGTGAGTCCGAGTGCAGTGTTGATAATGTTAGTTGCCTTTCAGTGTTTTATTTCTGACCCTTGTAGGTCAGTGCAGACAAGTGGTATGATGCTAATTGCACACCTTTGCCAGTTTAAAGAGTAGCACAGTCTTCTAACAGCCAAAAAGTAAATGTTAAAATTTTAAGTTTTTGCTGGGTGCATATTTCTGCGGAGACATCACAGGGTCACACAAAATGAAAAATACCGGTATAATCTTCCGAGGATATTCGGACTTGGGGGGAGGGGCAGTGAGGGTGGGGGTGCATCAGTTTTTTGGCATATGAAAAATGAGTACAAGTAAATAGTTATATGGGTTAAAAGAATTTCTTAACATTTTCTTCAATTAATTTCAGTTTCTTATATTCTAATGTTTGTTTAATAAGTTAAGAGGTCATTCCTCTGTTCAAGGTCAAATGTCTTCTGTGAATCTACAACTGAATTGAAAAATGATAGGCCTTACAGTGCTTAAAAGTTCGAAAATATGGTTTTTAAGATGGCTCAGGGGTGTGCATGTTGGTAAGGTATTTAGATAATGGGTATAAAACTTTCGGATGGCAGCAGTACACTTACTTGCATATTTGTTGACAGATATTTATGTTGATGTAAAACTTAAAAAGTTCGAGCCTCATCCATGCAGCTGCAAAAAACCAAACAATCAAGACGAGAAAGGCTGCCTTGAAGACTGTCTCAACAGGTGAACTCTTGAATTTTTTGTAAAATTTTTGATTTATTTGGTTGGTTCGGGGAGTGGGGGAAGCCCAGGTGGATTTTCATACTTGCCTGAAATCTTGTAAAATATTAAAAAATATAGCTGGCGAAGAGCGATGGAGGAATGGGGTTGATGATATAATCAGGAGGCAGACTGCTAGAAAAATGAAGAGAATAACAGCTGTCAAAAACCAGGGAGATGATAGATGTGCTGCCTGCAACTACACTGTGGTTTTTACCTCCATGTGCATTGATATGTGAAAATAAATTGATAAATGGATTAGACCTAATAGTACAGTGCATCAGTTTCAAAGCATGCAAATTTTCTTGTATACTATAATATGACTCCAAAGAATCATTTAGACCCAACAGTACAGTGCAACCATTTCAAGGAGAGCATGATGTCTCAGACAATATAATTGTCCAGAGTGATCCTAAATTAAATGGTTATCTTGTGTGGAAGTGGATGATTAAGTTTTAGTGAACCCTCATCCCCAGGTCAGGAAGAGATTTTGTGACATCTTGTTTGCTATGACAGTCCTTTCACAAAATTTGTGAAGATGTGGATATCTACAGCAGGGGCTTAGAATGTAAGTGTGATGTGTGGCGTACAAGTATTTCTGAGGAAGTGTGAAACAAATACTTATGGTGAAGTACTTCTGCAGAGTTGTATTCACTGAGTGCACTGCTGAGACATGCCCATGTGGAGACCATTGTTCCAATCAGCGCATTCAGCGACATGAGTTTGCTCCAGCTCTTGAAAAGTTTGTCACGGAAGACCGAGGCTTCGGTGTCCGAACATTGAAACCTATTGGAGTAGGTGAGGAACAGAACAAGTGCTGTTTAGGAATTACGAACAGATTGAAAGTTTGTTGCAGTTTCAGAAAAAGCCTGTAATGTTGAAGCAAGATTACATGTGCGTGTGCTTACTAAATGGTATGGATTATTTAAGTGAAATATTGTTGTCTTTTTTTTTTTGGTTGCTTTTTTGGTTTTGTGTCTCATAAAAATGTATTTTACACAAGATAAAATAATTAGCACCCTGAGTGATAACCTCTAGTACAATATTTGAAACAACAGCTAATGTACCAAGCATGCTTGTTTGACTACAGACCTTATTCTGGGTGGAAAGAATGACTTAACATTATTTTGTACATTTTAGGGAATTTTAGCAGACATTGACCATTGTGGGATTGTTAGGTATGTGGTAAGTGTGGCATGCGGTTACAGATTTGCTTAGCCTGGAGAAAGATGACTCACATATTAAGATAATGGTTATGCTGTTATATGGAGGAAGCTGCAGGGAGAGGGTTGACTGCCAACAGACTGTGAAATGGTTCATAAAGACACCTTTTTGATTGAAGGAGAAAAAAAGGGGGCAACAAAAATGCCATGTATCTCAGTTACAACTGGCTATCTCTGTGTCTGCTGATGTTGCTGTGTAGGCCAGTTTATTTTGGAATACTTGGGAGAGGTGGTCAGTGAGCAGGAGTTCAGACGCCGCATGACAGAGGAGTACTCCAAGGAGCGCCATCACTACTGCCTGAACATGGACGGACGGACGGTCATCGATGGGTACAGAATGGGCAATCTGACTCGCTTTGTCAACCATTCATGTGAACCCAACTGTGAAATGCAAAAATGGTTCGTTAGAGTGGCATGTTTTGTAATTTGATCCACAGTCTTTGTCACCTGTGTAGTGCTGCTAGGTCTGTAAAATAATCTGTTCATGCTGGCCTTGTCTGGGTTTGGCAGCTAGCATTATTGAGCCATTTATGCTTGTCCAGAAATGCAGATGTTTTCAAATGTTGGTAATTTTAATTGCTCTCTTTTTTTTTTCTTTTTTTTTTGTAATTAAGGGAGATAGATTGGGGCAAGAGCTTTTGTGGCCAGAGGAATTTTTGAGCGCAGTCTCATAGCCTTTTTTAAGCTTGAGAAAATAAAAGTGTGATGATAGAATGTGCCACATGTTTTGATTAAACACAGCTGGATTAGCCTTGGAAGATGCTTGATTTGAAAGTATTGTGTTGGTGATGAGATGACAGGGAAGGAAAGATTGGCAGTTACCTGCCTTTGCAAAATCAGTGGCAAAAGCCACAAAATTGATAATCATTCTGGTTATTTTTTTAGTGCCATTGTTATTAATAGTTCAGTATAGTTTAAGATGACTTTTCAACTTGACAGGAATGTGAATGGCCTTTATCGGATGGTGCTGTTGGCATTACGAGACATAAAGCCATTTGAAGAAATCAGCTATGACTACAATTTTCATGCCTTTAACCTGGAAACTCAGGTTAGTACCATTGGTTCAGCTGGTGCAAGTTTCTGAGCGATCAACTCCTTTTTTAATGCTGTGTATAGCTGTTGTAAGGATAGTAGTCTCTTGCATGCTGGTTTTTTTTCTTGGCATCTGCTTTTGCTTGCATTTAGATACCAGCACCTGGATCTTCTTATTCAGCAGTCTTCAGCATGTCGTATGTTTTTATGTTTGTGTTACAGCAATTATGTCGATGTGGGAGCAGCCAGTGTCGAGGAGTGATTGGCGGCAAATGGCAGCGCAGTGGGCAGGTTGGACAATACTCTCTCCGCACACCGCGGGCTTCTGCCACTACATCTCTCCTTCCTACTCCACCTGTAGGCAGTCACAAACCAAACTCCAAAACCTTCTCATGTACAGCTAGCGGCACGCGGGCGCAAGAGAAGGTAGCCGACCTGTTGGTCCTATTGCTTCCCTTCCTGCCTTGCCGTGTCGCATAGCCTTGCCATGTGTCATGTCACGTCATGTCGTCATGGGCTTGTTTGCTTGGCACTCCTGACAGCACATGCAATGCTTGATCTTATGCAGGGCAGGCTTATGGCAAACCATGCGGAGTGAGGAGTGAGGCTTTTGGTCAAAGACTGGTCCCCTCCTGCCCCAACCCCCACCCCGCTCTCATCTTTACAATGACGAAATGCAGTGGAGCAGTTGGTAGAATTTTGACTAATCACCAAAACATTTTTATATTGAGGCTTTAACCCAGTGCCACTGCATGGCTAGTTGCTTAGCCACAGGCGTGCAGTGGTCTCCGACGCATGGCCAGAATTTTATACATGCCATTTGAAATTTATTTAGATGTAAAGGGCTAATGGTTCCAGGCCAAGAACTCTTACATTTGAAAGCTCAATCATTTCTGTATAGGTTACGTCCCTTGGATTGTGTTTAACTGATGTTTAGACCGGTTTCCGACCACAATTCAAAGCGAGTTAGAAATGGCTGAGAAGTGCATATCCACAGGTGCCCTGTCACTTGAGAAATGTTAGATTTACTCTTCAATTTACACACTGATAAGAAAAATGACATTGTTTTGCAAATTTATGATGATGAAGTGGATGAAGACAACAGTATTTGTGCCTGAAAGGGCCAAGAGAGTGATTAGGAAGAGAAAAACAAGCTAGCACATGGTGGAACAGACTGTGTATAATGAATCGTGAGTTACTTTAACTTCAGTTGTGTTGCTATCAAAGGATTCACAAATTACAGTACAAGGTCCAAGAAACAAAGTAAGGCATGAGTTTTATGTGTTTATTGATGTTTGCAACCAAGTTTAAATAATGTTTCTTTTGCTTTTTGAAAAAGGCTGAAAAGTGTGTGTCTGTAGGGGCAGCACGAGCTAGGAGGCCTGTGGTGGCATTGGGTTAAAGAAAATTCAGCTGTAAATACTGATATTAAAATAAAACTGGCGAAGTGGAACCACTGCCAGTTCCTGCACCCTAAAGATGTGTAGAACCATGAAAATTGAATATTGCATAAAAGACATTTTATAGGAGATAAACCTTAGGTGGGACAGTAGGATGGGATCCTGAAACTGTTTGTCAGAAATATTTGCGAAGTGGGGAATGAGCACTGCATGGATCTCTGTACACAGACTAACATTGTTCGTCTAGATTAACGACTAGTGATGTTACGATCAGTAGGCAGAAGGGGCAGACCAATGTATTCAGTAGCTGTGGCTCCTGGGGTTAGGTCTCTTTGCTTCAAGCTTACTAATATAAAGCGCTATGGACTGCACACTTCACTGAACACTTGGTTTGTTGCAGTAGCATTTTCACCTTTTTCTTGCTCTCTCCTCCCCCCAACTCAGACTTTCTGCTATTCAGAAGCTTTTTGCATTCGCCAGAGCATTGGCATGCTGCGAGCATTAGTTTATATTCTGTTACATAATACAGTTAAAGTATGAGGAAGATGTATGCAGTGCTTGTGTAAACATCTTTGGGAGAAGTTCAGATAACATCCAGGTTATCCCTCTCAAAAGGTAAAAGTTACAGCCAGTTTTTTTTCTTTTTTTTTTTTGGGGGGGGGGGGATCTTTTGGTCCTTAGCTGTGGACAGCACTCATGCAGATACAGGGAAATACAAATGCGTGCATACATCTATTAAAATGCAGTGATAGTGTATTTTATTCCTTATGACCAGAGATTTAAAATTCAGTCATAAGTATCTTAGTGATCTGTAGACAAAGTTGCAGTTTGTAGCATTGTGCTTGAAACTTGCAGTAGCTCACCTTGACTGGGTTGCTTGGGTGTTCTTACCTGCCCTTATGGTTGTAAGGGTGGTCATTAGAGCAATTTTTACGTGTGCATCTTTCCATGTAGGGAGATGGGAATGCTTATACAACCCATCCATGTCTGGAAGAATTTATGGTAAATGCTGACTCGAGAAACTTGATGTATGCCACAGAGGCAGCAGCCAGCTGATGGATATTTTAGTCGGCTGGTACCCCCCATGAAACCCATGTCCCAACGAGATCGTACGTATGCACGAAAGCACGCTATTTTCCTCATCCGCAACATCGTACGTCAGGAGCGGCAGCATCCGGAAGAAAATCAACAGGAGAAATCCGGAAAACGGGGTATTGATCCAACAGCGCTGGAGAAAGGTAGGGACAGTGTGGCTGAAGATTCACACGCGATAACATACAGAGTAGATGTGTAACTATTTTTGCATGCAATCCAGTCATATTTTTAGGAAGCTGGGAATCGTGGTTCCAAAGTTTACTTGTTTCTGTGTATTTCCTTTGGGACCAAATTATTTTAGATTGACTGGGGTTGGGGGTAGGATTGACCTGGTAATTCTGCCAGCAGCAGTTTTTGTCCGCATGTTTTGTTCAAGAAGTGCAGTCGCAGACCAACATTTAATGGTGGGTATTAGAGGTGGCAAGATGCATTGAGCTTCAGGGTGACTGTTACGGCGAATGGATCAAAAATGGATGGATTATGACATAGAGTGAAAGTAAGATGGGAATGAAAGAACTACAAAGTTTGTATAGAAGAGGAAAGAGTGGTGATTTAGTGCTAGAAACAATATCAGTTAAGCATTCTGTTCAGTTCCAGATATGCTGTTCATGAAAGAGCTGAATGAAAGATCAGTCAAAACAAGGTATGTTTGACACAGTATTGCAGTGTTGTAGACTAAAACTCCCATTACTATTTCATGCTTTTTTTGGGTCAGTGTGTAGATCATTTTTCATTTCTCATCAACTGTCAGTACTCAGCAGTCTCCATGGTGCTTAAACTCTGCACTTTGTACTACTGTGATGCATATTTTTGGCCATATTGGCAGGTTCTGATATTTCAGAAAATCCTTGGAACCATTTAACTATATTTGTTCCCTACCGTTACATGCATTTAAATTGTAGAGAACAACTATGTTAAATCTAACTTCCATTGTTTTTTAATTGGTGGGATCTTGTTATCCAATTTCCCATCCGTTTCAACACCAGACATTTTAAGGTTGGAGAGCACAGTTGTTTCTTGGTTCAGAATCGTAATCATCCAGCGTTTCTTGATTTGTGAAAATATGAATGTGCAGTTTAGATCCCTCCCCCCTCTGGGCCCCCCCCCCCCACCAACACCACCAAAAAAAAAAGACAAAAAACTCCAGTTTAGACAACTTTTCAGCTCCTAGTAAAAGCAAGTACAACCAATTTTGTTTTTACTAGGAATTTAAAAGTTGCAGACAGTTTACACTGTACATATTTATCCATTTGTGGCTTCTAATTCTATTTTATATTTACTTGCTTACTTCGTGGATTAGGGGGTGGCGGGGATTGGAACGGGTGGGGGGATTTGTGCCAATAGTTTAAAGTTCTCTTTATTGTGCTCCCATTTCCCTGTTGTGTCAGCACCACAGAGATGTTTAGTTTTTTCTTTGTCATTTGAGTCTTTTGTTGCTGTTTATTTTTATTTGAGCTATTGCTTTTGCTTATTCCAACATCCATTCCTGCCGAAGATAGCGCAAATGGACATTTTCGTTTAAACAAATTCAATCATTCGTCAGTATCAAATTTAAAATGCAGAACATTGCTTGCTTGTTTATTGAGTATTATTATTTAGTTTTGCATAATACAGTGGACCACTACTATTTCTAAGGTTATAGCCTGGTCTTAGACATCACTGTACCTCTATTTTTTTCCTCCCTCCTGCTGGCATGCCTGCGAATGGCAGTTGCTGCTCGTGTGGAATGATTATTCTCACTTGCATTTCTTTTTGTCGTGATAGGCTAGTAGCTTTGGCAGAGGAAAATCCAGAGCTGCAGCGAAGACATCGGCTAGCACTTCTCTTGAATCAGATTTTTAGCGCGGTGGCCAGTCACAGAGGTTAGTTTATTCTTATGGTAATAATTTCAAGGATTGGAAGGGATACTATGACTGAATTCCTTGGTGCTGACTTGGAAATGTAACTCATGCTGGTTGTGGCAAGTAACAGATTAAAGTTCTTAAACCAGTCGTTTGAGGGCATAATTGTGCTTATTGCAGATGAGGACAGAAAGATCATGGCTACCCAGCTAATGCAACTTCCTTCTAGGAAGAGGTACCCAGACTATTACCGGCTGATCTCGAATCCCATAGACCTCAGCACCATTCGGAATAACATTAAACGTGGTCAGTACACGGATCTTGCAACATTTGAGGCTGATTTTCTTCGTCTCTTCAAAAACGTTGAGGTAGGACTGAGTTGTACTCAAGGGTGCACAGGCATTAGCTAATAATTTCAAGACAACAGGGATACACAGATATTTACTGAGGTAGATGATTTTTGTGCTTTTACCCTCAATGAAACGGGAGGGGGGGATTTGTGATACTCCCTTGTTGCTTAATGAACTTCAGATAATATTTGACTCTCGCAGCAGAATGGCATTTGCTGTGAACCTTAGCTATAGCAGATTTTATCCATTCTTATGCATAGAAGAAAACTGAAGAAATTTCTTTTCTTTGACAACAGACTTATTGCGGAAAGAAGTCAGAGATGGGAAAGGTGATTGCTCGGTTGCGAAAGGTCTATCAAACAGCTCGAGCAGAGGCTATTCCAAAGGTGGAGGATCTGGCTGCGGAAGGCGCTGCTGTGTCCTCATCATGTTCCGAAGCCGACGTCTCAGATGTGGCGGAAACCAAAGGTAGGGGATGTACAGAAAGGTATGAGAGTGTGTGAGAGGCGAGAAACCAGAGAATATTCCAGAACACAGTAGATTGTTTTGGTGGTGGTTTTCATTTTGAAGATGCTTTTACGATCGCAGAGCTGCAAGCCCTCGCAGTTGATAACCAGGTTTTCTGGGGAAATGAGAATGGCAGCTCTGTTGTTGAAGTTATTTTTTTTCTTGGCCCTTTGTTAACATTTCGTTGTAAGTGTTGAAAGTGAAGCTTGCTAACAAATTCATATGTAAGATGGAAGGCGGGGGGAGATGCGAGCTCTTAAGACACCCATTATGTTTCTTCGTGTCAGTTCTTTTGTGCATTGTCCAATGCTGCAGAGCCGGCGGAGGAAGACGAAGAAGAGGAAATAATTCGCTGCATCTGTGGTGTCTTCCGTGATGAGGGGCTCATGATCCAGTGTGAGAAATGCCTCGTAAGTGTCCGTGTCCCCCACCACCTTTCTGCCTCCTGCTCACCTGCATGGACACAACACTGCTTTTGCTTTTGGGTAGGAGAAGGTATACAGGTGGGAAAGGAGAGAGAACCCAATGGATTACTTTTCTAGTTACAGGAGGAAAGATGTTGATAAGCACTAAGCTACAAAGTATAGGAACAACTGCAGCAGCTGAGGGTAGGATTACAGACAAAAAACAAACTTATTTTTAACACCAATGTACTGAATAAAATCCTTATTACCTTCGTTTTTCCATCTTCTCAAATTTAGTTAAAATCCAGCAGCACTGAAGTAACTGAAATCCGTTTTGCACAAACCGCATTATGTACTGATGCAAAAGCCATTTTGATGGCCTTAGGGCACATGCAAAAACCAGTATGTTTCTTTAAGTCAGCTTCGATTCATGGTCAGGGAAACAACCTCATAATTTTGAATGGCTGAGCGACACATTAAGCACAGTTTCCTCCCTTTAAAACAACTGTATGGGCAGAACCAGGAATTACCGCAAGTCGTGCTGAAGATTTTAATGAGTGCTGTTGTTCTCTAGGTCGCTTTAAGAAGACACTTTGGCTGTTGCATACTGGTGGTGGTGTGTCTTCGAGGCAAATTTCAGTGGATGGTTTGGCTGTTTCAGATTTGGCAGCACTGTGACTGTGTGCAAGTCAGTGGCAGTGAAGAGTACTATTTGTGTGAGGTGTGTGATCCTCGGCCCTATGACAAGGTAGGCAACCTGTGAAATCAGAGAGAGAGAGAGTGCAGTCGGGTGGGGGGAATAGAGTGTGTGTGGGGAGGGGGCATGATGGTAATGAATGTACCATTTGGAAGAAAGTTGATATTATTTTTGGCCAGTTAAAATGTTCAAACAGGTAAAGCCAGCAAAGTTACGACCAGTTTCAAAATGGATGAGTAGATCAGATGATGAATTGTTTAATGGCTGAGGTCAAATAACAAAATCCAAGTCATACTTGGAATATGTCATGATTTGTCTGCATACTTGCATGTTTATATTGTGCAGAGATATTTACAGTAATGTGTTACAGGTAGCTAGGTGGCAAGTATTGCTTGTCGTCATGATTGCGTTGTGTGTCATGGTTTCATGTCCCATCTCAGACATAGCGCTTTCCGTGGACGTGACACCTGTTTCAGGCTGGCTGCTTGCCAAGGCGTATATCCTTAGTGGCCGACTTGATATAAAATGCCAAACCAAGGCTTAAATATTGCAAGTATTGTTCATGCTCGTTGTATATTCTTATATAGTTGCTCGGGAGATGGAATAAAGCCGGGTTGGTGATTGGGTAGGATTTGTCCCCGTGTCATGAGAGTTTTTCTCGCCAGGAGATCAAACTGATACCGCAGCCTGACGAGGCCGAAGAGGAGCAGAGGGAGTACTACATGACCCTCCTGCGTGATGACCTACAGATTGCTATTGGCGACTGCGTCTATCTGATGCGTGATTTTAAACGTGGCAGCGTGCGGTCGTCGCAGCGTCTGGTGTCCTCTACTAGCCCTGACAAGATGGACATCTTCCGTGTGGAGGAACTGTGGAAAAACAAAAAGTTAGTGGGTTTTGTCTGATGCATTTTCTGCGATTTACTTTTCTGCTTGTCTTGACTCCAGAGTTATTTGAATGATAGAAATTAGGTATTTGATATCACCCTGATAGCTTGACCAATAAAGCAGCTTAGAGTATTTTAAGATTAGTGTTTAATTTATCATGCTCTTGCGTCATTCTCCTTCCCATGAAAAAGAGAAAAAAATAATCATTTTACAAAAAATGTGCGGTTGGGGGTTACACCCTCTGCCTCTCCGAATATTTTCATACACAGGTCTGCATTTTCACCCAACTTTACCTACCTTTAATGTCAGAGTGTTGAAGGAAAATGGCACGAATCATCAAGAATAAAGCTCATATTGATATCTACTTTAATGTAGGGGCGAGAGATTTGTCATGGGGACTCCTTACATCCGACCTCAAGAAACTTTCCATGAGCCTACCAGAAAGTTTTTCAGCAATGAGGTATGCACCCTCTATTCCTCCCCATAACCTTTTGCACTTCCAGTCAAATTGTTTTCATTGGCTTTTTTAACATAATCTTTCTGGGGTAAAGCCAGGAGTGTCAGTTTTCCAGTCTGGGTCAGACGATTGAGAAATTTGAAAAAAAAACTGTTATGATTTGATCAAATTTGGTGTACAAAAATTCCAACCTGAGTCCTTGTGTAAAATCATATTTTGCCGAGCAGATCAAAACATTGTCTGCTAGGTTGAAGATGATTGAAGGCTCAAGCATGCCAGAGTTTTATTTTCTCCAACTTAATTCCATTTTTTTATCATCATTCATGGAAATCATCTAAATTTGAGGAACAAATTGTGGCAGGGGGTGAAGTCTCTGAAACTCAGACCAGGGTTTCCAATTAAAGTTGTGAGTTGATGTTCATGTCCAGAAATTTAAAATGATGCACACATTTTTGGACAAGACATGTGTTTCACACACATATTTCTAAGTAAGTCTCGTATGAATTTTGGACTGGGCAAATGTTTCATCACCGATTGTATAGTAGACAAGTTACAAAAGGCATCTTCTCGGTTACTTCCCTTGAATACATGCATTCTTGTTTCTTTCAAAGTTTGGTGATTGCAACTAGCAGCATAATAAGATGGCTTATGCAGTTATAGCAAATGGCACCAACTGACAGTAACACAAAGACCAAAAACAAAGTTATGCAGAGAGAATTTAATAAATTCATAAATCTTGAGCATGTGAAAAGTGCCCCCAGATATTCCGATTCCACAAAGCCCAAAAGAAAAATGAGTCCACAGATGTGACATGTTCTATCTAGTCTCAGGTACAGCACTGCTATTCACTGCCCCCACCCCCTCCTTATTCACAGCCTGTAAAACTTTGGCAGATATCAGTAGTGAGACCAAGCACTGATCGCTACATTTTATGTTGGTGATTAAGCCAATCAATACAGGATCATTTGAAACATGGAAGGGGGAGGGTTGGTTGGGTGGAGAGAGAACAGAATGGCATCATTTATATTCAGACAAAATACAGTTTTGATCCGAAGTGGATTTGTTTTAGACTCGACTCCAAATCCCAAACGGCCCAGAGTGGGTGTAGTTATCAAAGAAAACATGCCTAAAAATTATTATAAAGTTGTGACTCATAATCATCTATTCCTTGAGAAACCAAAAAAGCGATCCCAGCGCTGGGACAGACTTTTGACGCAGCGCACTTAACATCACTGGTAGACTATTTTAGCATGTACACATCATAGCAGAGACAAGTATGCGAGCTACAAGAGCCCTCGGTCCTCAACATCAGTGTACAACCAGTACAACAATTTTTCAGCTGTCATCACGTGATTTGCAGTTATACTTCATTTGGCCTGGTCTGTTGAAAATCTCATAAAAAAGCAGCATGTATTTGTATTTAGTAAATCTATTCTGAATCGCAAAGAGAAAGCAGGTCTTAAGATGGAAGAATTCTAGTGATTACAAGATTTGGATCCAATTCTTTTCTGTCATGCTTTCCAACCTTTTCTTAGTTTGTTCTGCAGCTGAATTAAGATTTGGTTTGTTGTTGGCTCAAACTTGATTTCAGATTTGGCGTGAATTTCCAGATTAGGTTTCAGATTTACCCACTCTTGGTTGCTAGCACCCCTGTAAAGCACAAGCCCAAGTACGGTCTGAATTTAAATCGGGTTGTTTCTTACATTGTAGGGTGGTTTGTGTGTGTGTGTGTGGGGGGGGTGTTGTTTTGGTTTTTTGGGGGGCGGGACGCATGACAGGATGCTGAGCTGAATAATTCAAAAGTAAAAACAGTTAAATGTCTGCTGACATCCTTGTTACAGGTGTTCCGAATGCCTACATATGAGATTGCACCTCTGGAGCAGGTAGCTGGGAAGTGTGTGGTGATGGACCTTAGCACTTTCAGCAAAGGCAAGCCCCGGGGTGTGAAACCTCAGGACATCTACATTTGTGAATATCGTGTTGACAAGACTGCCCATCTGTTCTACAAGATAGTCAAACATAGGTACTAGCATTGCTGAGTTTTTAATAGATTTTTAAAAAAAATTGAAATCAAAGACTTCTGAAAAAAAACACCCTGTTTTTAAAGAAAAGTTTATTCAGCACTGTCTTTGTTTTTCAAAATAAAAAGGGATATGTCAGTTTTGTGGTTTCATAACTTTAAGTTTTGTTCAGATCTGTTGGTGGATGATAGGGATGGTTTTTTTAATTCCTCTGCAGGTATCCCATAAACACGAAGTCTTACTGCTTTGAAAAATACAAGACGCGACTGAACCCGAAGAGGACATTCTCTGTGAGTGTTCAGATTTCATTACCTATAACACTTTTGGTGGACGTGGTGTAAATGAATTTGTTTATGCATTCACACGTTGCCATGTCTTTGAACCTGTTAAGTCTTTGATAACCAAGTGAAAATATGTGTTGGCAGTAATGTTGCACTGCACAAAGCATAACATTGTCAACTTGTCCACAGCCGCATGAGATACCAGAGGAGTATCGCAAACGTGTTATAAGTGAGCGCCATGGCAACTCCAATCCGATCACCAGCAACTCCCAGAAGTCTGCTGCCTCCTCCTGTGTGGCAACTGCCAGCGAAGGAGGACTGGAGAAGGGAGGTCAGGGCAGGTCAGGGCTGGAGGTCTGCGAGGCAGCAGCCACTGCCAGCGAGGAAAAGCAGGTACGGAGTGCTAAGTGAGCTGGTTGTGGGTAGACTGCCCATACTTCGGAATAACGGTCTGCAAAATATCCCTGGTCTTATGCTCGAGCTTTTTCTTCCAGTTTGTTGGGGCACTTTTCTAGAGATGATCCTGGGTTATGTTGGTTGCAGAGCTTACGTCGTACAGTTAGGATGAATAATTTCACAAAATAAACCAGCCGATGTTTCTGTTTCAGAGGAATGCAAAGAAAGAACGGCTAAACAAACTGCTTCTAAAATTGTTGTCCGACATCCCAGGCAAGCAGAAAGTAGATCTCTCCTACCTGCTGGATGGTTCTTTGGGAAAAAGACCGCGCAAAAAGACACCTTCGTTTTCCTGATGAGACTGCCGTCGCTCAGCAAGGTATCAAAATCTGACTGTACAGTAGCAGAGACCTTGCAACAGTGTCTCAGTGATGGCAGGTGCTGTGGTCTTGTCCAGAGACCTGGCAAAGTGCATCATACAGCCAGCATGTATGTGAAGAACACATGCAAAGGTGAAACCAAGAAAAACACACCTTTTGTGTTGACAGCACATGAAACCTAGCAGCACTGAGCAACCAAGTGATGAGGGGCAGGTCGACAATGTGACAAACGTTCTTTCTAAACTACGTTCATTGAGCGTGCGCAAAGATCAGAGAGGGAGCGCAGATTGCAGAGCAGTGGGCACATAAAATGACATGTTTTCATTGCATTTTTATGGAAAGCACACAGTCTGTGATTCATGTTACAAGCAGGGTTTATTCTTCTGCACACATCACCCCGCAGATCTGAGGCAGACATTTGTGTTGGTTGATGGAAGCAGTCTTGGGCAGCATTCAGCATGCAGAGATTGGGGGGGGGGGTGGAATCCATGGACATGGCACTGCGTAGTCATCCCTTTCCTGCCTGCAGTTAAGTGTGTGTGCTGTGATGGTGGCAAAGTAAAGAACCTGTTTGTGGCATTTTGGTTGTAGCGTATCACTTGGGGTGCTAACAAACACTCTTCAAGAACTTAAAAGCAGCAGATCTTTGTTTTTGTGTGTGTGTGTATATATTGTTCTTTCACCTCTTGTATCTGACGACAAGGGCAGTATTCTAGTATTTGTAGCAACAAACAGGACATTAGTACTAATCTGTCCCCTTGTCACTTGCTCTGGCGGATCTGCAAAATGAAACAGATGTAGGTCTAGTCAGAGATGCTGTTGTGCATAAAATAGTTCTCCTAAAGTGACCATAGCTGGCAAGCAGCATTGAGCCCTATCTTCTGAGAAAACTTGGTGAGTTTTGTTGACAGATTTTTTTCAAACACAGACTGCCCAAAGTCTGTTTGGAAAATTTGTCAATCACTGACTGATCCACAACACAAATGTTCTCATTTTGGAAGCTGTGTGCATAATTTGGCAGCAGACTCTCATGCAAGACTTTTCTTGGTGCTGTATGTGTGTGGTTAACAAGTCCTGTCTGTCAGCCAACGCTCATTATGGTGTATTGTTAGTGTTTGACCTGGTGAGTGGCATGCTGGGAACTGTTGTATGGTAAAGCTTACCACTTCACACCAGCTTCTCAGTTTGACAGCTTGCCATGTTCTGTTACTTGCTGCAGCAGGATTGTTTTTGAGAAATACATTGACATAACCAGTTAAAATGTATTCTTGCCCAGTCTTTAACCTCATTGTGAAAAAGTTGCTTTAAAGCTTGTCTTCCCTACCGTCCTCGCCCCTCCTCCACCACCACCACGTCTTGTCCCTGCCCATCCCCTTTAGTGTGCGACCCTTTATCTGAAGCAGGGAAGTCGGGGATGGGCATGTTTGTTGCACATAGAAATAAATGTTACCTGATGTGTTGCGCACTCTTATTGTACAAATATGAAACATCGTCCAGAAATGTCGAACAGTTGTGCTGGTCACAGAACATTGATGACAGCCTTGGGCCTTGGGGTTGATGGGTTCATGCTGTGAACTGTGCATGTGAGCCATAGGTGTTGTGGTCACACTGGCTCAAATGACGGTCAGCGGATCTGCGACAGAGATCTGGGCAGCTGAACCTTGTTAACACTTGTGGTTGTTAAATGGTGTTGTGTTCCTGCTTCAGTAGCAATGTGGACAGTAAAAATTGTACAGAACTACACTGTCCCAGGTATTAACCTTTGCTTTATATATTTGTGCATTTATTTATGCAAGGTTATCTGCCATATTCATTTGGCTTCAGCATGGCATGAGCTACCAGGGTGTGAATAAAATAGTAGTTTCCCACACTTAGCTTTATCATTGTCCCACGAGTATTTTTTTTTTTAAAGCATAAATGCTAACATTTATCCTGGATGTATTTGTGGCCGATTTACCAGGCCTGTTTAGCACTGCGGTGTTAAGAATTGTCTTTCACTAGTGACTTGCTAGAAAAGAAATTTTTGCATCATTTGCTTCATAGTTTGTACTGTCTAAACTGCATGCAGCAAGAGTACAAGGTTTGCATGCACACACATATAGGCTGCAACATGCAGTTATGTGTGTACATTTGCAGATGTACAAATGCATGCAGGGGCATGCATGCAGACGTGGAGAGATGTAGGTATATGGCAGAGACCTCATCCACTCCCTCCCACTCCCTTCCAAAGGTTGCATGCATGAGTTGGAACAAAGCATACTGCAAGTTTATTTTTGTTGTTTTACAGACTTTCTCAGTCTTGTGATATTCTTGAACAATGCCATACTGAAAGCACTTTTTTTTTGCTCCCTATTATGATGCTGTTTATTTAAGTTGTTTTAGTTGTGAAATAGTACCGTCTATCACTTTTCTTGGGTAAAACCACATGGAGTTATATGATTAACCACAGGTAACCTTTATGGGTGGGGTTTTTTTTTAAATTTACATATCATTTTATGGATACAAAAGCAGATTGCTTGCACAAGAAGAGATTTTTAAAAGCTGGGATGGTTTATTGATTGAAAAATGCATTGGCTATGAAGTATGGGTAAAGTATTAGCCAGTATTTTAACCCCTTCATCCATGCATATTTATTTATTTACATTTGTGCTGTTAAGAGAGAGAGAATGGGTAAAAGATTAAAGCCTGCCAAAATCCATTGCCAAGAATTCATATTTCACTGTACATGTGCATGTAAAAGGTGTTCCTGTGTGTGGGTGCCAGTCTGCTACTTAACAATGGATGTGCGGCATTGTAGTCTGTGGAAGACTACACGTTCAAATCAGCATAGTTGTGGTCATTTTTTCAGAGAAACTGGCTTTGGATATCCACAATAAATTTGCACACTTTGCAATCAATACTTATAAAGTAGCTGTGGAAAATATTTTGTCATTCAGTTTTTAAAATACTCTTTGTGCCTTGTAGAAGGCAAGTCACTATTTGGAACAAAGCCCACACAACCAGACTGTCTCAATTACAGTCATGTGCCACACTTCTTTGATGCCAAGCAGTGTTGTGTGTTAGATGGTGATCGTGAAGTGAGTGCTGGATGTTTGGTTTTCTTGATTTTTTTTAAAAGTTACTGTGCTACTGCAGATAGCGGTGCATATTTTGGTAAGTTTGGTTTTATGGGAGGGCTTTGAAACTTTTATCAGACTTTTTGGAATTACTATGGTGACTTGGTTGCATATCAGAATGGTAATACAATTGTGTTTGTTTACAGAGTCTGCTAGTTGAATGTGAAACCCAAAAAAAAAACACCCCCACCATTAATTATATTAATATTCTCACTTGTAATCATGTGCGTGGTTGTCAGAAGTAACCAAAAATGTGAGTGAACAATCAGCATGGATGACAAGGAAAAGTGCTTTGTGCAGACGGGAAAATGGATGGAATCTGGAAGGCTAGAACAAGTGAGTGTTGTGAGGAAGATGGGGAGAGAGAGATTGTTGCAAAGCAGCAATAACTATTAGTGTCACTGTCTCTATGCAACTCTGTAACCTGTGGATCTGTATTCTGACTTGCTAACCGTCAAACATGTATTTTCCCTGACCTACAATGATTACGTTGTTAGTAGTGGCGTTTATATAATTGTGTCATATTGTTGAGCTTGCAAGCATTTGCAAATTGTATATATCTACAGGCCCTTTCTGTTAACTGTAAGAACATATTTTCCACTTTGGAGCAAAACAAAAATGATTGTTGGAAAGCTATTTATCTTTTTGGGTTAGTATACTATTTTTACATTTTTCAGATATTTAAATGGTTTATAAGAATAGTCTGTGTTTTCCTTGTGGGTTAAAATCTTCAATAGGAAATTGTAAGGAAATATAAGGAGCTGTCTGAAGGGCATATTTTATCGCTGTTGCACAGCATCAACCGCTTTATTACTGCACTCAGAAAGAGCTTTGTAGAAGCATTAATCGGATTGTAACCATGCCCACGTGTGTTCAAAAGCCATCAGGGCTTAGCATTGAATAATAGTGCTCAACATTACTGCCTTCTATGTAGGTGTATAATTAAGCAACAGCATGTTTCCTGTTTTGTTTGATATTTTAAAAATCCTATCTATTAGTGTTGTCTTTTCAAAAAAAGCAACAAAAACTAGTGAATTTAATCGCATACATTTTACTGATGCATTTTACTGATGTTAAATACAAAAGTGAAAACTGTGTCCTTTTCTTGTTTAAATTGTATGTTTGGATTTGGCTGCTCGGGAGTTGCACACCAAGGTCAAAATGGACAGGGAGGTTCCGCCGTTACTTTTAACAACTGCAGTGGAAAGTCTATCAACTACAAACAGAAAAGAAGAGTGGCGGAGTTACTTGTATTCCTCAATACAAAAGTGCGGATCAGTGATTTAAAACGGGTGAGAAAAAATGAGAACTGGCTGCAGTTGTGAACAATGACTAACATCAAAATATTGCACAACATGGATGACAGAATGACCATCTACAAGATTAGTGATACAAGGCTGAAAGAAATTCTCTGCTAGATTTAAAGATGAAAACAGTTCATTTGTGGTCAGTAGCTGTTTTAACGCAAGGTTAGATTTTCACAAATTTCCAGATTCTGAGCTTTTGGTGGTTATAACCTCTTGCTCAATCGCGTGAGCATCAGAGATTGTGTCTGCCAACCAAAGTATGCAGAAACAATTGGTGTTTCCCTTGTCTGACTTATTCTATAAGCTATTTTAGCAGCTGGCACCGAGACTGCTTCCACCATCTTGAATCAGTATGCTTCATTTTAAAAGTCGACAATAAACATGGCAGTCATTCATCTTCAATTTTTTTACCCACCTACTGTACATACAAATGTCTTTTGGCTCCTGTATTACACTGTTTTTTTTCCAAATATTTCAAGACCATGGTCTGTGTGCAGAATCGTTAAAATGACTTCAAAAAACACTTATTCAAATGTATTTTTCATTACTTTCATTATAAAACAGAGATGGTTGAGCTCAAATTATAGATATATAACTCGTATATACAAGAGCTAAGCTGTCATCTGCAATAGAAGTGGTCCTATATAAGGGATGCAGGTCTCTGTGCACAACAATTTTCTGCAACAAGATTGTCTTGAAACATGGCAGACGTGCAACTGTTCTTGTGACCAAACCTGTAGGAATTAAACTAAAAATTAAGGTAACCATTTACAATGAAAGTTTTGGATATACCAAAAGATTTGCACTGTTGGGATTTTAGTTGTAAAAACTGCTTGTGAAAAATACACGAAATTGGTTACAATAATATGATGAGGTGGGCCCAATGGACAGGATGGGAAAAGGAGCATCTCTTTGTACCTACTGCTGAAAAACTGTGCTGCCAGCACAACTGTAGTGTCTCCAGATATAAATGTGACAACACAGGTGTCACCGATTGCTAGGTAATGTGATTATGTTGAAACTTACGCCTTTCAGGAACATTCTGCTCCGAGCACTAGTTTGACACAGGGTAAGGAAATCACTGTGCCAGTTACTAAAGTGGGAATATTTGTGGCTACAGGTAAGGAAATGGGAGTTGACCTGCTAGTGCAGGATACGAAGTATAAGTACGGTCAGCAAATTACCTCCTCTTCCCATCCCCAGTCTCTGAAGGCATAGTTGGAACCCAGACTGCAATTTCCTTTTAGTTTGGGTTTTTTAAGTTTTGAATATAAGCACTAAACAGACGACTTCCATGACTATACATGGGTATCTGCAATGTCAATTCGCTTGGTGTCATCGTCGTCGCGGAGGTCCAGTTTTGTGGAGAGCTGAGACTCGTCATCAGCGATGCTGCGTGATATTTCCGAGGGCGTGTAGTTCTGCCTTGTTTTCAGTGCATGAAGGATGTCGTCGAAATCTTGAGGGTCTAGGATGCTGCTTGTTGTGGAGGAAATTCTGGTAAAAGGAGGGTTGACATACACCTGGGATGGAAGCGCACGTCTGACGGTCATCTCCCCTTGTGTAACAGGGGATGCTTGTTCCCAGGCCTGCAATTGATCAGTGAAGTATTAAACTTCCGAGGTCACTGACATTTCAACATGAGTGCAAAGAGTTAATCTGAGAATCACAATGATACCTTTAATCAGAGAAGACAAAATACAGGATACCTTGTTAATCAGAGCACAAGATGGGATGAATTATTAATCAGAGATGACAACAGGATTTCTTGTTAATCAGAGAATTACACTAACAGGATACTTCAGAAATCATAGAATTACATTAACAATATACCTCATTAAAGAATTCCTTAACAAGATACCTCAGTATTCAGAGAATTATTTAACAGGATACCTCGTTAATCAGAGAAGATCGAGAGCCTTTAATGCTGGCCATGCTGACATGCATGTTGTCTTGGTGCTGTGCACCGACTGGTGGGAGAAAATCCCTGTCTGTGTAGCTGGGGGCAGGTGAAGTCACCTGTCCGGGCACAAACCGCTTCAAGAGTGGGTTGCGAAGGATGGCATACAACACCAAAACCAGAAGACCCTGGAGACAGAAAATGGAAGTTCCTACGTCTTGCATTGCTGGGGATTTTAAAAAAATTTTTATTTACTGGAATTATAAGCTATGTTTGTCCACGTCTGAGAGCATATTTCAAATATAGCAAAAAAGGAAAGGTAAACTCTTGCTTCGTAACATCCTCAGCTGGAAAAAGCCGCAGGAATCTCACCAGGACTATACTACAGATGCAGTAGAGAATCAACATCCACAGCTGACCATACACCATGTGCAGCCCACCCCACAGCCACATCAGCGTTGTTAAACACCACACCACCAGCAGCAGTCGGACCTCTGCCACATCAAGAACAACGTTGTATCTTTAGCACGCTAACCAGAATTCAGCAAAACAAAAAGGAACACATGACTGCCGCTTGGAAATAAACCTCAGTTAGTTAAAAGGTGCTGACAACAGTTTTGGGACATTACCCTTCTTCGGGACAACACAAACCGAGAGACAAGAACAGGCAAAGACACAGGACTGGACAACATTGAACCACCCTCTTGCTCACCTTTTGAATCCTGTCTTAATCCTCTGTTTTAACTCTCTATCTCCCTTTTACCTTTACTTTTTCCTTCTGTAACTAACCTCCCCCCAACTCCTTTCCCCTCCCTTGCTACCTGCCAGTGGTTAGCTCCTACTGCAGAGGAGGGTCATGATCTGATTGGCTACACACATGACCTCCATTACTACCCATCTTTTAATGTGAACTCTATCCTACCCCCTCACTTCATCTGACACTGTACGATAATGTACAACTTCGCCTAGTGCCTGGGGTTATTTTTTGTCTTTGCCTGTTCTTGTCTCTGTGTGTGTTGTTCTGACGAAGGGGTAATGCCCTGAAACTGTTCAAACTTCAAGGTATGCTCTATTATTCTAATGTTTCTTTAATCTTCATGTCTGCTAAAGAAAGATATTTTCTTTTCACCTGTAGCGTTGTAATGGCAGCGGTAGACATCGTCATAAGCCTGCCACTGAGGCAGCAATTGAAATGCTTTGACAAACACCACACACGGCACCAGCAGCAGCAACAGAACCGGGCCAATGATGCCCCCAACACCAGCATATGCATTGGTGATGAAACACCTGTCCACAAGAATAAACCACAGCAGCAAATAGCAATACACAAAAAAAAACTTGCCAACATGAAAGATTTAGTCATTATCTCATTACCCAAGTGCTCTGTAACTGCCAAGCAGCTCTGCCACCAAAAGGAAAGAGTCACTTTACCCCAGGTGGCATCAAGTTATTATAACATTCCACAAAATAGGCTCTTATCCTACACTTCTTGTTTACACCCAATAGTTCTAACATTTAACGTTTTCCAGTCAACTGAAAATACATTTTTACACCTTTTTTCATAGTGAAATTTTGTGTTGTGACACAGTGCACTTACACTGTCACCAGATACATCACTCCGACCCATGGTCGTTATTGGAACAAAATCTGCACTATGAGAAAAATGTGTTCCACAACTTCATAGACTTTGAGAAGCCGTTTGACACAAGCATGGCACAAGGGTGTTACACAACTTTGTTGGCTTTAAGAAGGCCATCGACAGAGGGCCTGTTGAATGTACTGCTGTTGTTCAACATCAAAGAAGGCCTAATGCAAGTCATTGAAGCGCTGTATGAAAATTCCAGCAATGGTGTGACTCTAAGCAACAAGGTGGGAAACTTTTTCCACAACCACAGAAAACATTGGAGACCAGATATTTGCACAAGCTCCTCAGAATGTCCTGGACCAAATACAAAACAAATGCTTCAATGTCTGCAACAAAGGCGACTGGCTGGTCCTCAGACGCCTCTCCTCGCCAGCACCAAGAAACGGATGCTGGCCTGGTCTGCCACAACCTGACGATACACTTGCTAAGACTATCTCACAAGCTGGATGCCGGAAGGAGGAGGGGAAGACAAAGGAAAAGCTGGGTTGACAAGATCAAGGAATGGACAGCACTTGGCATCCCAGCTCTACTACAGACACCAGAAGACAGACTAGGATGGTAGAGGTTGTTGGTAACTGCATCCCACGTTTTCCCTACAACGTTATAGGCCATGGGACTGCGATAAAAAGAAATGAGACTGATGATCAGTCCCGAAGGCACCCATTTGCACTTGTTACAATGCAAACATTAGCATTAAGTCTCAAACATTAACTTAAAGGGAGACTACCGAAGACAGACTCAGCCATTTGAACTCATGAGTTTTTGGCCTTGGATGCTATAGTTTGCTATTTAGCTTTTTTTCTAACAAACTTTTAAAGATCAGTTCTATATCTGCAATACATTCAGTTACATGAGCTCTCACATAACAACCATGTCTGACCTAAGACTAGACTGTATTAAGAAAGACTGAAAAAGAAACGCACACATCACCATTGTTATTCACATCACCATAGATGTAGTCAACAGGCAGATTTGTCTTGTATTTGTAGACGTTGTAAGTGACAGCATAAAAAATTGCTACAACTGCCATAGGCAAACCTGAAACAGGGCCACGAACACTACAATGAGAAAACTGGTAATAAAGTCACTCTGGAAAACAAAAGGGGGAGATAATTCCACTAGGTGGCAGAGTGCCTCCTGTGCCAACAATATAAATTTGCATCATCTAATTTTCCCCTTGAAGACAAAGCACAAACACCTGTTCTTTGCATGTTGGCATATGTTGTCTGCGGCCAGATTTACTGTAAGTTTCTGTATCTATATTTTCACACGTCTACTCATGCTCTAAAACTTATGGGCACCATTATGTACAGAACAAAGATACAAACCAGGGATGGCTTGCATGAATGTTCTTATTTCCTGTTCATATGTAAAGTTGCACATAAAATACACAGGGTACATGGGCTTTACAACCGCTCTTATGACTGGAAGAGCAGTTATGAATGCTCATGCAAGCCAACCCAGGACAGGTTTGCTAGAACGTTCACATCTGGTGTTACAGTATTTTAAAGAGAGTCATAAAGGTTTCTCATCCTGTGTATTGTACACACACCTTTACGTGTGGAGAGGAGGGACACAAGCCCAGGGCTCTTTGAAATGTAGGTTCATTCTTTTTTTGACACATTTAAGATCCCATGAGCTTCAGTTCCCACATTTATCCACAAGACACACGTGCTGAACAACTGTCTGGTCGCATTTTCCCACCACAAGTGGAATTCTACATGTACGTACATGATCTCTCTTCACACCCTCCCACCCCCAGCTTTTTGTAGCCTGTCTTGCACAGTTTGGTTTACTGTCTCACCAGGCATATCAGTCTGCAGGAACCCCCCTCAATCTTACTCACCCCATCCCAGTAAGAAGAACATGGCATACTTTCGTCTGGTATGCTCATCGTTCATGACCAGTGTCTTCCAGTAGTTGACAGCCTGTGAGGATGAGAGGAAATGGTTAGCCAGGGGTTAAAAACAGACGTAAACAGGCTTAATGGCGTGTTTCAGAATTTCGAGTAGAAAGACTCTTCTGTTCATTTTCAGTCTATGACAAAAAAGGGAATGTGTACCTGTGTCATGATCCAGGTGAACTGAGCCAGAAAGAAGTAGTGAAGGAAGATGCCCATGACAATACACCGGTAGTTGTCAGAACTTGCGTTGGGTGTCAGGATTTCACCAGGACTCAGGTAGGTGTTTATCACCAGACACGTCTGCAGAAGGACAAAAAATAACCCTTGACCATTTGCAGTCACATGCCAGTCTAACCCCCCCCCCCATCCCCCAACCCACATAGCGGGGAGATGGCTCGCTATAAATGCTCTCCTTGCCAAGACTGACATGCTTGCTAGGATTCATTATTCTCGTATAAACATACTGTCGCTGTCCCGTACATACTGCTGTACCCAGAAAACCTACGAAATGCATCAGCTCTTTCTAAATTCACATGTCATGCAGTGAGCATATTTTCTACCCAGTGGTTTCACACTGGATTACACAAGTCTTCTGACCATGAATGTGTGTGCCCTTGACTCCACAAGCTCTTAACTGAACAGTGCATTAAACCCAAGTCTGAAAGCTGGCGTCGTTCTGAAAGAAACAGAACTTAAGGCAAACACTTCATCTGCTCACAATCCAGAGTGTGTAGAATCCACGGTTATGAGTGTATCTCCTGGTCTTGCTAATAAACAAGTACACACAGGTACACAGGTACACAGAACTGATCTTCTGAACAGCCCTTTGTGGTATATAAAAATGGGAAATATAAGGGAATATCCTGGCAGGTGCCTTTTTCTGTCTTAATCATAATTCTGTAATATTACAGCAAATTATAATGGCCCTAGCACTACTGAGCCCAGATTCATGTCAGAATAGTGACTTAGAGCATGCTACATCTCATAGGCTTAGTGCACGCTGCATGCAGTTACCACCAAATTCATCTCAATGGCTTAGTGCATACTACATGTAGAATTACACCAAAAAGAAGTTCTGGCTGCTTAAAAGTGTTTGTTCATAAAGCAGCTTTCAGTGGCTACACCTGCAGCATTTGGTTTCAAGTGAGCTCAACAGCTGAGGATTTATCATTCCCAGAATTATAGCCTGATCCTGAGCCAGAGCTTGAGTACGAAGCCAATTTTCATGGATGGATCTGGGTCCAGGTGTGTGAAACCTAAGCAGACTTGAAACAATGGAAGACAATGTTAAGCGTTACCTGGGTAACCAGGATGGAGAAGAAGAAATGCTGCAAGAGGCAGGCTGCAAAGGTGGGATTTCCGAAACACAGATGGTGAGTGACAATCTCTACTGCCAGACATGCCTGCAGAGTACATGTATAGTTTAATCATTCTGATAGATGTCTGGGGCACAGCAATCTCAGTAACACTTTGCACACTTAAATTTGCATATTGATGAATACTGAATACAGACATTTATATTTTAATTATAGGCACCAAATCTCCGCTGACTGCTTATTCATAAATCTCTTTGTAAGCGCATACATATCCACAGGAAACTAGAATGCAACACCAGGCGAAGGGAGATAATATACAAATCAAGGGGAAGTGAGTGGCCAAGTAGAGTGCGGCCACCAAACCTGAAGATATGACCACAGGCTAGTTCGATACCCGTGTGCTGTGACACACTTCCCCCGTTCACCTAGCTGCAAATGAGTACCCGACTCCATGAGTTAGGGACAGTAAAGCAGTGGGGGAGAGGAGATTTGCACTGCCTTCATGGTGCTAGCCCACAGTATGATGGGGGTCTCATTAACTCCACTCCCTTACAACCTAAATAGGTGATGGAGCAACCTTTACCTTCACTTTCGCACACATCAAGATGTAGCTAGATTTAAATTAACACTGCATTATCAAATTAAAACTCTCCTCGTAATCCTCAAATTCTTCTCTGTAAGAAAGGGAAATGGACTTTCCCAGTGCTGTGGCACACTAAAGGAGCCTAACATTAAGGCTACGTATCAGTAAGAACCTACAAAGCAAAACCCCCACAGCTATGCCAGCCACGCGTACCATACAGATGAAGCAGGCTGCATAGAACCACACAGTGTAGCCTACTATCCCTTGGTCATAAACTTCTGCAATGACAGCATAGCTGGTCATGTGACTGCAGGCACAGGTCACAAAGTCATCTGTGGCAGCATCAAGGTTGTTTGTGACCTGACAGACCCCCAGTGGGCTGACCCAGCTCTGAGACGCTGTGTCAAAATAAACACACCTATGGACAGAAACCAGGAAAAGGTTACAGTAATTGTTACTGCAATCATGAATGCTGACAATCTGTATATACCTATATATATGAATATGGGTAATATAAACAAAGTGTTGCAAGCTATTCATGCCAGCATAAGAAAGACCGAACAAAAAAATTCAGAAATGCAGTTACTGTGCTCTTTTGGCTGCAACACGTCGATCTTCGGTGTGGACAGTAAAGCGCACTGGACTCGTTGTACTGCCAGATGGTCTCCCTTTGACACCAAATGAAAACACCTGGATGCAAACAAGATAGACACATCGTAGTCATCTGCTGCTTTCGTCACTTCACATCACAAAATATAAGAGCAAAGTCACATGAAAACGATATGTTGCTTTTAGATTATGTGAAATTAAACACTAATGAAGCAAACAACATAAATGAGTACAAACAGTTTGGCATAGAGTGATGGTGGCACTTGCAAGTACGTAGAAATGTGTTTGATAGTATGAATAACAAAGATTGTGCAAAAGACAAAACAAGCACCTTGGCACTCAATAACTGCTCTCCATTCTGTGTAGGAAACCACTGGCCGCTGTTGTATTCAATCAAATGGAAATCCACACACTGAAGACACAGTTAAACAAGGATTTTAGTTTCTGATCATAAAGTCATTCAGGAATTATCATCATTGGTTTGGGAAATTCAGAAATGTGTCCCACAGGATGGTGTATCTCACTCCACCACCACTTCACACCTCATCCACCCCACTGTCTCTTACCAAGACAAGAGGGGCAACTCATTTGTCCTATGTCCCCAGCCTCTGCACCCACGATGACAATTCACCCTCACAGACTGATTTGTTAGCTTCAACATCCAACAAACATCAAACCTAACCATGGCAGAAGAAGTTCATCAATGCAGCATGACAAGGTTAATTCCAGACAATCTAAACACAACAAGAAATGTTTTGTTTAAAAAGTGCAAACAACGGAGTACGTATCAGATGTCCATACCTGGTCAAGACTGCCATCAGCACTCGTCGACACTGTGAGTTCTGCTGGGATGTTAAGTCTGTCTTCTTTCCTGAAACTTGATTCAACACCCCAAGTCCCTATTTAATATGCAGTAATACAGATTAGCAAAATTTGGGAGGGGGAGGGGAACCAGCATGTTGTTGCATACTTTTCATTGTTGCATACCTTATTTAGACCGTTTTTATATTGTCACTTTAATATCATAGTGGAATCACTGTTTGCTATGTTGTACCCGCTTGGACTGTTGTGCCCTTATTGTGCTTGTCTATTTATCGGTTTTATAAAGTGTGGAGTGTCCACTTCTGCTGGGATATCATGCTATAGTTATTATTAAGTTATGACTAACCCTAACCCTCACATTACTATCATTATATAAACTGAAAACCTTGATAATTGTGAAACTAGGTGCCGATTTACTGTCATTTGATTTTTAAAGTGTTTATTGTTATCCGACGGAAACCCTACACCATTAGGAACTATATAATGAATGTTAGAGCAGATTACTCACTGTGCTTCATACGTAAAGCCCATCAAGCTATCTGCAGGCCAGCGAGCAGCAGCCACAGAGGCAAAGGCACAATTGCGTGACAACCTGGCACCAAACACAAGATGTTCTCTGTTAGACTGCAAGCGAACACTGGCACCAGCATGACCTTGAAATTTTGCACTGATGTTTGTGAAGATGTACTGTTCTGAACATCTTTTTACAAACGTGTGGAAGAAAGTCACAGCAAATGGAAGCAAAACTGTACAAACGAGAACTCACATGCTTTTAGGCAAGGGGTCGGGGCATGAATGCTGTGTAAGCATGATGTAGGCAAAGTTCTCTAAAGTCTCAGCCATGCTGTGTCGGCCATCAGTAGCATCCGTCCTGCCAGTATCCAGTAATTTGCAGTAGAGCGCAAATGTTGCATCCAGGACATCTGTTGGCAATCTGCATGACATCCATTAGTTGGTGAACTGCATGGGATGTATGGAGCTAAAAATATTTTCTGTTCATACAACCATATTTTAAGGACACAAAAACCCAGGAAGCCTGGACCCTCTGGCCACAGAACACCTTGCATCTCAGGACACTTTCAGTCTTCATGGAACAGTTTAAAACACAAAGTGACATTCGACCACTGGCCCCCTAGTAAATGCAGACAGTGATATGGAGGATAAAAATCAGTCCTTTCCTGTCACAAGTGGATCTTTGCACTGCACCCATGAAGTAAGCAGAAGAAGGGGGTCATACCCCAGGAGGGGGGGACCCATGCACATGTCTATGACAAGTCCAAGGCCATTGTGAGATTTATATATTTTTAGTCAATCTGCAGATGAAGTGTGACTGAATTTAAATTGAACCAGGTTAACACTATGTTATGTTGCATTTGCATTATGTCACTTGTGCCATGGGATGAGCATGCTACAGGGTAAAATTTGAAATGACCGACAGATCCGAAGTTAGGCAGTCAGGCGACTGCTTGTTTTCTCCCTCTGATCTGCAACAGTTGAGAAAATTTGATTCTCTTCCCTCCCCATCACTCCCCCTACACCCTTAAAATCATTATAGACTGCATTTAGAAGAGAAACAAGGAATCTAAATAAATTCACTTTGAACCAGTTAGGAGACATCATCTAAATGTATTTAATGAGTAATTAACTTCATTTTTTGTTTGACAGACACTCTACATGTTCTTCTTGGATAGACAGGGCATGCACCTGATTATTTTGTGTATGTTGGATTCCAAATTACAGGAACCTGTGATGAGTGGAAACCTGTCATAGCAAGACTTCTGGCGGAAACAAAGGCTGTCCCTACACCACAGGTTTTCATGTACATATGAGGAGTCAAAAAGTGAGCTAATTTTACCAAAGAATCAAGCAAGATATAGAGCTACAAGTTCTGTTTCCAGTGCCAACAATGCCCCGATCACCAGTAAAGCAGTCAAAAGGAATCGTGCTGCGTACTGTCGCTTGCTTCCTTCCTCGTTGATGTCCTTAAGCATATCATCAACAAGAGTGAGCTGGTCATCACCCAGAGGGCTTTGTGCCTGAATGCCCAGCTGACTGACAGTGCTGCAGAGTAGGGGAAAAAGCAAAAAACAACATGGATGTTTCAGTATTTATCAGCGGATCCACAAAACCATTTGGCACATATCAGATGAAATCGCATTTAACACACACACACACAAAAGCCATACACAAAAAGGGATT
Source organism: Lanistes nyassanus (assembly GCA_004794575.1). NCBI lineage: Eukaryota > Metazoa > Mollusca > Gastropoda > Architaenioglossa > Ampullariidae > Lanistes > Lanistes nyassanus. The sequence goes on from SMGT01007363.1 coordinate 154,612, forward strand.
TGACATTCAATGATGCACAAATATGACTATAACGATGCACTGCAGTCATGCTTAATCACCAGCATATTGTTTATCTTTCAGCTCCATTGCAATCACAGGAACAATGTAAGGAACACCCATACTGAAAAGCCATCACAGAACACAAAGTACATAGCAATTACAGGAACAATTTAAGGAACACACATTGAAAAGCAATCATAGAACACAGAGCACATTGCAATCACAGGAACAATGTAAGGAACACCTGTACTGAAAAGCAAGCACTGAGCACATTGCAATCAGGAACAATTAAGGAACACATGTACTGAAAAGCTGCATAACAGGCACAAATATGAATCTAACAATGCCACTTACAAAGAATATCCTCTTCAGTGGTAATGTAATGTTAAATTAGCCGTGCACCATGTGCACTAAAATACAACAAGGCACAACCTGGACAGCCTGAGGACCAGTTACATTGTCCTCCATACAGCCCCCAAAATATTTCCTTCTCAATTCCAACTGTCCAAGAAGAACTCACCGCAGGATGTTGGTGTTGTTGAGGGGCTCCTGTTGCTGAGCTATGGTGACAGACCAAGTTGGCAAGTCTTGTTGTCGCACAACAAGCACCTTTGATGTGTTATAGTCTGGACTCAGTCTGTGTAATGCATCAGAAATATCTACTCATCAGAACTACAACAAAAAAAAACTCATTTGGACAAACATAAAGATTCTGTGTGTTTATGGTTAAATCTCTTCAAGTAACACCTCACAAAAGCTTGTACTTGTACCAACAACCAAATGTAATTAACAGAATAATTTAATTTCAGAGGGGAGCAGGTGATTCAGTCATCTTTATGTGTTGTTAAATAAAAGAGATAATTTACAAAATATTTTGACCAAGTCCAGAGAATTTATGTGATTAAAAATCTTTAGTTTGTTTGAAAATAACAGAATTGAAATAATAAAAACATTCATGAGAAGAAAGAACTACATGGTGAAACAAGAAACGTGTCCAGAAAATGGCAAAATAACTGACCGTGCCTGGTTACTGGGACTGTAGAGTTGGATGAAAAACTGCTTTGGAAAAGGATTGCTGGAAGCCATAAGGGGAGTCAATTTCACATCAATGTACTGCACTTCCTGCACACACAAATGTCTGTCACAATCGTTTGAAGCAGATAAAAAATTATTCTGTAATGAACGTCCATTGTGTGGTATCTTGACAACCTTTTCTCGTGCATGCAGTGGAAGATTGTTTTTGATAGATTTTTTTAAAAAACCCATGGCATAAACTAATGTTGTGTGTGTGTGTCAGATCAATAACAGTGTGCTACACACGTTGTGTGTGTGTCAGATCAATAACAGTGTGCTACACACGTTGTGTGTGTGTCAGATCAATAACAGTGTGCTACACACATTGTGTGTGTGTCAGATCAATAACAGTGTGCTACACATTAGTTCCATTGCTGTTCTCACTGTCCTTGTTCTCCTCCTCACCATCATAACTTAAGGATTGTATGATCTGTGCGTCACAGAATGTCACACTTCGCTACAAGTCAAAGTTGCGCAGGACCTGAGAACGAGGCTTGAAAACCAAGGTGCCCAGCTGTCCCGTGAAGTCCTGTCCGTCCAGTGCTGGGTAGATAGTGATCCTGCTCCCTACGTCTGCCAGCTGCATCTGCATCGTGCGGTACCCAACCTGCACCTCGTAGTCTAGTCCCTGCACCCTCGCCACGCCTACTCGCACTGTCACTGCATTGTCTCCGACAACCTTTATCCTAATACAATAATACAATAAAGACATTCTACATCCACACATGATGGCGCAGAACGGTCCAAGAAGACCTGAAACTTATCTACAGTAAATGGGAAGACATGGGTACAGCTGCAAGTGATCGACAAAAATGGAGAGAGCTTATTGCCCGATGTGCCCAACAGCACAGGTGGAACTAAGTCTAAGAAACACAAAGGCAAGACAATGTGTCTTTTACGTAAATTATCAGTGTGAAATTCAATGCTTAATTTTGTTTGCCCTTTTTTTGTTTGGTAAACACAGGTGTCCCGTTTGCTTCAAATCAAACATGAATCTTTAATTTTATGACCATGGAAGGCAAAATAATTTCAGCAGTCTGGTTTCAAAGTGTTTCATTTCAAGATCTTTTGTTTTCATATGAATTTTAAAAGAAGGAGGAGTTATGTCTGTCTATTGCAATAAAGAGCAAGTGGTTTTTTGCTTTATTTTTAAGTATCCTCTCACCTGGAGTCACGGGTGAACTGCACAAGACCCCTGACATCATCACTTGGCAAAACCTTGATGCTGGCATACAAACTTGCCTGGTTTAGCTGTGCGTCTGGCTCCACTCTCTCCAGCTTCACAATAAAGCTAAAGCTCTCCTCTGGGATCTGCAGAGTTTGGATCACCAAAAGATGAAAGCAAACTTCTTTGTAACTGTCCAATAAACAGCCTCTTTTAAATGCATTCTGACAAATGCTTATGATATGATTCCAACATCCCAGCAAAAATGTTAGTTTAAGACTCACTGACATATATTGCCTTCTGCACTATGTAGTGATCTGAAATGCAAAACTAAGAACCCTATAAACAGTGCTAAAAAAAGAAAATTCAACAATATACCCTTTACAAGCATCTGCGAGTATGTTCCTATACTTTCAAAATAGTTTATCTGTATCAATATGGTGATCCCAATGTTAGGTTTTCAATGGTGATGCTCGGTTAGTTCTGTACTCACTGTATCATTGATCAAAGCCACGTCCAAGTAGCACACACTGCTTCCTGCAGCACAGGTTGTCACCCCTGATGTAGCAACCAGCTGACTGCTGAGCTGAGTGTCTTCTGTATCACTGCTATTCACGCCAACTTTGGCTTTCCAAGTCACTCGTACATCACCAAAAAAAGCATTAAGACGTGTTAAAATCAGTCTCACAATGGGGCTGGCATCTTCGTCAGCTTCCACATTCTTGGAGTCCTCAGAAAAGCCTATTAGTCCATTGGATGCGTCACTGGGTTCAATAACTACAACTGCATAGCCCTGTGGAAACCAGGTTAGTGAAAGCAAAGCATTGAATATACTACAAAAGCTGACATATTTTATTGCAAGTTTACATAACAACTGTAATCAATCAGATCTGCACAGAACCTAGGTCATCATAATTTTTTTAAAAAATTTATAGTTCAGAAATTTTCACTGGTCTCTCAATGTTTTCTGACACAAACTATGCAGACCAACCACAGAGAAAACAATCAATCAAATTGTGCTGACCTTCATCCCACTATCGGAGGTGCCCCTAGCAACTCGAGCGCCCCCTGTTACATTGGTTAGGTACACTAGCACTGTCTCCACTGGCTCTGGCAAGCTGTCATCCAAAATCAACAAGGTCACCATCTTCTCTGCCTCTCCGGCCTGAAATAAAAACTCAAAATTTTAACTCTGAACAGGAGTCAGATTCAATTCTCTGGGGGTAGAAATCCCTTGGTCATATGGGAGGCAGAGACTGCACAATGTAGATTTCATGTACGTGCAGATGTAAGAAAATTATCACTAAAATGTTTTCTATTTCTTTTAGTTTTTGACCACAATGATCTGTCTTCTCACAACCTGAGCTCATTCTGTATGTTCAGTGGCGTTCTTGAGCAGAGTTTCTGGATTTCTAAAGGGATACACTTGCTTTAGTTCATGTCTTCAGTTCAGCATTTGCCAGAAACAGACCTGGAACGAGACAGTGGTGTCCAGCACCTCATAATCCACTCCTCCGCTAGCCACTCTGCTGCTGTCTCGCTGACCCAGTGCTTGTGCAATAGTGTCTGCTGTTGTGTTGTCTGTGTTGGCAACAATGTCAGAGGTCCAGCTCTCGCCTCCCCCAACTGTCCGCACGGTGACCCCAATGGTGCCAAACAGTCCTCCTGTTTGCACAAAAACCAACCCAACAGCCACAGCGGCCTGTTTGAAACTTCTTGGCTGTATGATGACTGACTTTCAACTCTTTGTTAAATTGCCCAATAATTATAAACTGCCGAAAGAAGTCACCCGAAAGACTCACTTGCATAGGCTGTAAAGCTAATAATTATCTACTTAAATCCAATTTTTAAAAAAAATCCAGGCAACAACAAACAGATTCTAATCGCCAACATTTTTTCTTGCAAAGCTTTTAACCCCAGGAAACTCCACATTTATGGCAGCTGCTGATATCTACAAGACTTCACAGGTATTTCAGGTAAGCATAGTTTAAATTTCAACAAACATTTCTCTAAACACATCCTGAAATTCCTTCCAAAGCCTCTGGCCTCTGCAATTACATAAAGGATGCAATGATCAGCTCTCCTGTACCTTATCAATATGTGTACAACTTATTTCTGTTTACACTGGCTCTATTTTGTCAGGCCTCACAAAGCCCCAGCCTCTCACCTGTCCTTTTTACTTTGATAGAAACTGTCGTAAACATTTCTGGCACAGTAGTTGTGAAAGGATCGAATGACAATACACCATAGGGATCGTTGCTCTCTGTTATCATGACAACCGCAGTGCTGTGTGCTGTGTCCAAGCGAGGGCTTGATCCTGGCAAGCAAACAGCATCAACCTTTCACTGATGAAGAATGCACAGCACATGCATATATGTACACACACACAACACAAACACCTCTCTGCTTCTCCCTTGCTCCTTGGCACAAAACATGCTCAGACATACCTGGCTGTGTAGGGGTAGGCAGTTTGTCCACTTTCAGGAGTCGGATGTGGAACTGTTCAGATGGCTCTGGGATAGTGTCTCTGAAGACCTGCAGCAGACAGCTATTATCAGAATTACCTGTTGTGGCTGACACAGGTATTATCAGCATTGGCTGTTGTGGCTGACACAGAAGATGCAATGCATGTATCTTGTAATCTTATTTTCGGCTTCACTTTCCTATGTGAACCTTTTTCATTAAAGTCATTACTTTAAAAAAAAAAGTCTTGGTGTTAGTTATTCTATAGTATCAACAACTTATTTATTCTTGTAAGAGAACCACTACAATCAGCTAAATTTTCCCAGTGCAAAGTTTAAAATATTTCGATGAAATTTTCCCAAAGGGAAGTTACAGAATTGTATTTCAAGCTGTGTTCTTACTGGAATGGTGATGTTAGCTGTGCTCTGCAGAGCCTCCATGACGATCGTGTCTGAGCTAACTTTGCGGAAATCAGAGTTGCCCTTGGCTGTCTCATCCTCTGTGTTGTAAGTCACTTCTATTCTAGACTGTGCTCCATACACCCGAACAACAGTCACAGTGACCTGTCAAAAGCCAGTGGGGTAGATATTTTGATGAATGCCAGCAAGATTACAGGTTTCTGTTTCACAAATATATAGAAAACCCCTTTTCTCTGGCGTTTATTGAAGTTTGACCAACTTTCTGAAGGAAGTCACTACCGAGCTCATGAATCATTCAGCTGTTTTGATTGAAGTACATCTGTAACAACCAAAACCACAAAGGGCTGACAACTTGCCTGTCCATCAAGTTCAGACACCGAAGGAGAGAGCGAAGATGGCATGAAACGCAGGACACCAGAAGGGTCAAGGGTCACCTTGAGGTTGGAGGCTGCAAGTCTGGCTCCTCCACTAACAGGTGTCTCGGGTACACGAGGTAGACGTAACACAAACGTCTCTACCTGTCCTAACTTAGCGTTCACCTGTTTCACAAACAAACACCAATGGAAACATTGTTAGAAACATTTTTCACGATAGCAATAGTTTTAAGTAATTTACTCAAGAATGTTCTGCTGAACTGAGAACAAGATGCATGCACAGTGTTACAAGACACGGCTAGGAGATAACTCTTTTTGTGAATGACACACATACTTGCACTGTGAAATTCTTGCTCTCCACACCATGAGCAATGCTGATGATCCCTGATGCAGGAATTATCTCTCCATTGGTGACACCAGCCACCTGGCTCCCAACTGGCTCACCTGTAACCCACTCCACACTAAGGCTTCCATAAGTACCTTGTCTTCTGATGGTAACAAGTGCTGTTCCATTTTCTAAAGAATAAAGAAAACATTGATTGTTCCAAGCCTTTAGACATCATGTGAGAGTATTTGAAGGACAAAGGTTCCAGTTCAGGTAAAAAGGGGAGAGGTTAGGTTAAAAAAAAAACCCAAAGACTTTGACCTCCCCTTGATGTAAGACAAGGTCTGCTGGGTAATGTATTCAGTGGCCCACTAAGCTACGACTGCTACGTTGATGATTGTGCATGGGGAGACAGGTGGGTGCATGTTAAAACATCTACTTAAAGTGGCCAAACACTGCCTCTAAACTTTCACCCCACCTCAGCCAAACACTCACCCAGTCACATGCATGCACATACACACACACTCTCACGCATACACAAACATTTGCAAACACACATACACCAACACATCCACATGTGCATGCACACACACACACACATACACACATGCATGCATGCACCACATGCAAAGCATGTTTAAGACAAGAAAAGTGTATGGTTCCTTGCAGCGCTACTTGAGAATACTAGGTATATATAAAAAAACAAATCAAATGCAAAGAACTTTAAGCTCTAATATGAAAAAGAAACCTTACCATCATTGATGTTGAGAACAGAGCTTGAAAAGCTGACCTCGCTGTTTGCTGCCTGAGGAGACACGGCTACCTTTGCATCAGTTTCTCCTGCCTTCAGTTGTGGTGGCTGTGTCACTGTGTCACACATCCACACGTTAAACAGGAATGGGGCTTCGTTACAATCTACAATTAAACTTCAGGTTCAGAGAGTGGGTTTCTCATTTCAAGCAGCCACAAACACCGAGGATCATGTTTTAGCCAGCATGTCCGCTAACAAACGGTGAAAAAATATGAAACTTTTTCTTTCTCTCATGGAAGAGAGAGTTTTAAATTCAACATCAGTAAGTCCCATTTGCTGGCAAACTCAAAACAGAAGAAACAGAGTCAGAATGAAGATGAATGAGAGGAGAAGAATGCGAGGATTTCACAACTTTAATGGGACAATCTTAATGGGACAATCTTAATGGGACAATCTTAATGGGACAATCTGAAAGGAATAATCAAAGCAGTACTGAACCTCCATCGCCAAGGAACTGGACGTCAACAAGAGTGATGGAGAACGTTGAGCCTAGTTGCAGGAAGCCACTTCCCTGGATGGGAACCGAGGCCAGTGCATTGGTCTGCGAATTGCCAAAGGTGACTGTACCAGTGCTTGTGGACAAACCCACACCTGCTAACAGCTGCAGACACCAACAGGCATGGTCACAGTCTCCTATCTCAAAACTGTTAAGTTTAACGTGAAATAAAGTCAGTTCACTGGCTACACACAGATTTACAAATATCCTCCCAAAGCATAGATGTATTTTCCAAGCAATGTTTTATAAGATGCAGAAATAAAAATGAAACATGCAAAAGCAACACTGTTGTCTCATGAAACAAATGCCTTTCGATGCTATTCTATGACATTACTCTCAGCTATATACCCCAAACTATTTCATTATCATTATTATTTTGATAGCAAGCGTGTAAATTCTGTATACTAGCTTTCACTAACTATATCAGGGATAACAATACATTTTCTCTATCTCTATTTTTAGCAAGTAAATACTGTATACTAGCTTTCACTAAGTGTATCAGGGATAACATATACATTTTCTCTATCTCTATTTTTTCCTAGGCAAATTCTGGTTGTCACGTCACTCTTTAAGAAAAAAGCATGAAACAACACCCTTTGAACAGTTACAAAAGATTATTGCTTACCTCATCATAAGCCACTCTGTATGTTAAGATGACGCTCCCAAAGGTGCCAAAGTAACGGGTGAAGTTAAGGGAAAGACTGCGTGACAGATCCACCGGATCTGCAGTCACCTTCTGATCCAGCGCCCGAACACCAAACTGTCCATGGGGGTCATCATTGAACCTGCGATAAAAGGTCTAAGATGTAAAACTACGATGAGAATTTTTTTTTCATCGAAGGATGGCGTGGTGTTCTTGATTTGTAAATATTAGCACTGTCTGTCGGACATTTGTACAAGAGCTGTTAACAATAGACATAAGATATGCAACTTAATATATCTTCATCTCATCAAGAATGTTTTCTTAAAAACAATGATCAAATTCTATTTTATTGGTAAAATTCTCTACTTTTTTTGTCAAAGTTGATAACAATGACAGATGTCCTGGTAAGTAACGTCCGCAGACCTACCTCTCCAGGTTAAAGCAAATATCAACCACAATAAACAAATCCAAACATATACATCATAAATCACGATTAACAAAGCATCCACATGGTAATGTCAGTCCCAAAGTTAACAAAAATTCTACTGAAATGAACCTGATGCGGAAAGTTGAGGTGCTGGCTTGCTTGCTGATCTCTGCCCCTCCTTCCACTGACGTCAGGACAAGTGTGAATGCTTCTGTCAACTCTGGAATGTCATCAGGCAAAATTTGTAAGATGATCTGCCCTTGGCGGAGTCCGTCTGCCAGAAGTAACGACCCATTCACAGGGCGCACATCAGTTACTTCAGTCCCTGGGCCACGCACTTCCCAGTAGACCTGTGAAAGGCAAACGCAATGATGAACAAAACCAAATTAGCAACCAGAGGTTAATTCACTAACACAATGGGACAATTAGTTTAAAAACAAGGCTTTGACTGTCATTTTATATGTTCAGCAGAACAGAATGACAGTCTGTTGTACTGACCATGACATTGCCTTGCGTTCCAGTTCCTGTCTGCCGTACGATAGGAAAGCCAAGTTCTATGGGGTCAGATCCTGATGGCTCCTCAACTTCCCGCACGGTGAGAGCTACACCAGAAAACTCTATGATGCCATTAGGATCTCCATACTTCTGGATCTGTAACCGGACAAAAAAGGGTTTAGGATCCAGTAGGAATATATCTGTAGAAGTAGATCTGCTGTCAGTTAAAGGCAAGAAATACTATGCACAATTTACGATGTTTTGGAACCGATATGGAAATGACACAGCAGCGTACGTGTCAATACATATAGTTCCAATACATGCATCCAGGTCCCAAGTCCAATGGCATTTCAACGTTCAACATTCACATTATTTAAATGTCCCTTACTTAAACTTGCAGCAAACAGAGCAAGGGGTTGTTATGTACACAAAACCCCATAACCTAAACCATAATTCAGGGGAAATGCATCCCCCTCACCTTCTTGCTCCACGTTTTCACAACCTGTCTGATGCATGCAATTAACAGGGAATATTAAGAGAAGGATGTGTACTCACTGTGAAAATAACCTTTCCTGTGGTAGGGCTGACCTCTCCACTCCCGACTGTGGGAGGGGTGGCCTGGATGTCAGAGATCATTATGACAAATGTTTTCTGAATTTCCCAAGAGGTATAGGGCTTGATGTTCAGAGTGAACGGCTTGCTTCCAGCTTCTCCGTCTGCCCAGCTAAGGGTAGCAGAAGTCCTCTCCACGCCCCCGAGACTATAGCTGATGTCACTCGTGTCCCCCAAGGGCAAGTTGGGATTGTTTGGTCCCATGATACGCCACTGAACCTGTAAGATGGAGTGAGAATTTAACAGTTTAGCTGCTATACAAACAAACAATCTGTGAGTGAAAAAGAGATGGGCAGAGAGAGAGTGGGGTGGGGTTGTGTAATTATTGTTTGTGTGTGAGTGCATGTGTATGCAGACACATTTATGCACATGCATATGTAATGGCATGACAGGTAAGTTAAGTTTGAATCAACACAAAAATGTTGTTAGCACATGTAATAAATTGTTTCACGTCACTAAAAGATGATTATTACAACATAATTTGAAAAGTGATCAAATGAATTCAGTATTTATTTTTTATGCGGCTCTAGTATAGTGATCTTGGCTAACGATAACATAATGACATGATACACAGACTTGCGAATGTGAACAAGCACACAAGACACGAAAGGTAAACATTCTAGCAGACAGGAATAACGTAAAAACTCAAAATAATACTTCATAGAAAGACAATGAACCTGTTGCTGTCCCAGCAAACCCTCGGTTCTTTCAATGTAAAAGACAGCGCTCTGGAGAGATGAAGGATTTGGAATACTGCGCTGTGTCTCTCCCCGGAAGCCAAACTTTCCATTGGGGTAGTCTGACTTCAGAATGGTGACTGTGGATGTTCTTGCGCTGCCTAGTACTACACCTCCTGAACCCACAGTATATTACGTTAGTTGCAGTTTTCACCTTTGTAGTATATCTGTGAGTCAGTGGTAAAATGTTCTATGATTTCCACAAAAGTAGACTTGGAAAAATAAGAACAGGAATAGATTTAACAATGTCCTACATGGGGTTGTGACTGATATGTCATATGATACAGTGAGGACAGACCTTCTTTTAAAACCTTCCTCTGAAATAAAACAGGTTACTGCCACTTGGAATAAAATATAAGGTGACAGCAAAGAAAAAGGCCAAGGTAAAACTGACAACAGCAAAGTCTGAAAGTTGGGTGATGCCCTAAAACGTTGACTGTTTTTTTCAAAGTTAGCTTGGCCTAGTTCCTTTGTTGTCACATTCCTCTGACAAACAACGAGGCTACCTCTTAACACAGAACTCAACAGATTTGGAGGTATTGTTTGGATCCCCTGTCCAAGAAAACACCTATTAAAAAAATGTATCTGATTTTGGGGGACGGGGCCAAACAGGTACAGGGTTTTGTCATCTCTGATAAAAGTTGTTTTACAACAATGTAATACGTGAAATCCACCAACCTGTGGGACTGGAAAGTGTCACACTGAACTGCTCTTCGAATTCACGCAGAAGATCATCGATGATGGTTACGTTGACAAGTGCCTTCTCTTGGCCACTGGATAGCTGAAGGACCCCATAAGCAGGCACATAATCTGTGCCAGGGGTGGCTGTGATGGGCTGTGTTGCATATGATACTGTCACTACCCCATAGCTGCCGACACGGCGTATGACAGGGATCTGTGCCATGCCTGCCTCTTCTTGAACTGCAAGAGTACAAAAAGACAAATGGACCAAAAGCTTGCAGGCTGGTCATCAAAAGCTTGATCCACCTAGGAACATTTTTTAAAAATTTTAATTACCTGCAGTTTGTACACAAATTGATATCCTAGCTTCTACATTTTTTTCTGTGGGTATTGCTATGAGATGGCTGTGGTTGTTGCCCTGGAATGAATCACTACCCACTCACTCACTCCCTCACCCACCCACCAGCCCTCCCTCCCACTCACTCTCACCAATCACTATCGCTCGCTGGCTTGCTGGCTCACTCACCAGCCCTCCCTCCCACGCACTCTCACAATCACTATCGCTTGCTGGCTTGCTCACTCCTCATCCACCCACTCATCAACCCACCAGCCCTCCCTCCCACTCACCATCACGCACTGGGTTGCTCACTCACTCACTCCCCACCCCGGCCCACTCCAATTGAATAAAAAAAATGAAAATGATATAAGAGAAAAGAAAGTGATGACGATATTTTGCTGCCCTGCACTCGTAGTTCTAAAGCCCTACCAAGGATGATGTTTGTTCAGCCTATGTAGTTACCTTTATAATCCAGTCCAGCTGTGTCAAATTCAATTATGCCCTCAGCATTGTCATTCTTTTCGATGATAATTCTCTTGGAAGACACTGGTCCTATTGCTGGTGGCATATCTGGCTGGAGTCCATTAACCACAGTATAGTTGTTGTTGCTGTCCACAGAATGAAAATCACATTTATCCTTTGACATTGTTATCTTCAGTTGTTAGGTACTAGCACACACTGAAGCTCCATAATCTTTATCTTCTAAGACATTTTGATGCATGACAGAAACCAATGGCATCATGTAGAGACTTCGCTTCCTTCTTTCAGGCAAAATAGCACCGTCAATGCCAGCACATACAAAGTATGAGAAAATTTATTTTGTCAAACACCCAAATGTGCAACACTTACGCAGGACTCAGCAAAATGATCGAAGTAATGTTAATGAAGAAATCTTCTGGACCTTCGGGTACACTGTCCTGTATGATTGACACCTGTATGACCTGTGAGTTCACCCCATTCTCGAAGACCAGAACACCTGAAGCTGGATAGAAATCCTGGCCCGATGTGGCAGTCCCTGGGGTAGTAGTGTAGTACACCTGTACCTGACCTACAGTTCCTTTGCCACGTCGCACAGTTGTTTCCACCTAAGATCATGTCAAAAAGAAAAGGCGACTGCAATCAGCCAAAACATAACAAGGACAGGTAATTTCTTAAACAAAGAAAACGAAACAATATTTGCAACAAAACTACGCCCTTTCTTTCTAAGCTATCTAGTGAAGGTTATCCCCAAAATATAGCATCAGTCCACCAAAAGGTCATGGTAAATGAGAGGGAAATGTTTGTTGTTGTAAAGGACCTAAGAACATTAAAGATTTAACTCTTGAATCAGGTTGTTGACGAATTACAATCATAAGAATATTTGTGAATACCAAAAAATAAAATCTCCAATTGCTTGTGTGCTAGCAAACAAAGGAAACAGAGCAATCACTCCCTTACTGATGTCACATCTTCAGATACAGACACAGTGTCTGGCAAGGCAAATTCAAACAACCCATGTGGAAAGTCACTCGCGATGGACACAATTTCTGCTGTTGTGGCTCCTGTTTCAGGGGAAACAATGGCTCCATTAGAAGCTGAGGTTATCTGCAGCAAGTAGCTCATCCGTAGCTCAGGGTCGCTGTCGTCACGTGCCTGACAAGGAACCGACTAAAGTGAGATCTTAGGACATGAGGGTGGCTAGAAAATCTTGTAACATAGATGAAACATGCAAGGCAAAAACAAAGAACGTTGTGCTGTCTAAAATAATGAATTATATCAGGTTGCAAGACACCAATAGAATAACCTTTCTCAAGCTGTTCCAGCAAGCAGTAGTCTCTGCCCACAGTCCCCACATCTTAGGCCAAACTCTTGAACCCACAAATTCTGTGCTTACATCATTGGAGTCATTCTTGTGATGTGCACATTTGAACCCGTGAATCATGGAAATTATACAAATTATGTACTTACTTCATTAAAGTCATTCTTGAGACATGCACACACTTCAACCAGCGAATCACGGAAATTATACGAATTATGTACTTACTTCACTAAAGTCATTCTTGAGACATGCACACATTTCAACCAGCGAATCACGGAAATTATACAAATTATCCAATGGAATAAAGTCCCTTTGTATCTGACTTCATGATGTCAGAACAGTGCAAAATTACAGATTATGACAGGTAGAAGCTGATGAAATTGGATTTGTGCAATGTTATCAAACATTAGTTTTGACACAATTCTTGAAAACAATTTGATGAAAGAGAGAGAAAAAAAGTTGTGAAGACAGCGATGCAGGAAATGTATAGAAGTAACCAAAACTTCATCAGATTGATGGAAATTTACCTACAGTTGAAAGGTTGGTACTGTAGTTTAATATTATTTTAAAAATCTGCTGAAATGGATAAAACGGTATGCACAACCCAGTCCAGGGTCTATTTTCAATGGATATTTCTCTTCGGATTACAGACATTTATTTCCTTGTTTATCTATTTATTTTTTTACCTGTAACACTATGACAGCTGTCTGCTGCAGGTCCAAAAAGGTCACACTCCCTTCCAGCTGCACAAAAGCTGCAGCGTTTCTGGGTGTCAGTGCCCAGGTGATGACTACCTGGCCATAAATGCCAGCAGCTCGGGTCAGCACAACGCTGGCTGTACCATTGTAGGAGGCACGGTATTCGCCTGGCTCTCCAATGAGAACATAACGTGAAGACTGAAGGATGGAGACTGTCCCACTGGCACCAGGGTCAGCAGCAATGATGACGGTGGCATCTCCCTCTGGAAATGTTTTAGTCAGAAGACAATTTACACATACATTTCCAAAGGCTGGTGTTACACAAGCATGGATGATCATACGTTCTTATCTACATGCTGCTACACAAGCTAACTCTGACACCCCTAAAAGAACAACATTTAACTGACTCTATGTTCATGGCTGTTGTAGAATGCCATAAAATGGTTGTCAAAACACAGTTAAACCAAGTAAGTGATAGAAGACAATGGTTGGGTAAACACTGTCAAAATGTTTTTGCTTCAGTTCCGCATGTAATTCTTCCCCCGTGACTGCATCAATATTGGGTATTATTTAAGATCTTATTGGTCACCACTAAAAAAATTAATGTTTAGCTGGAAATTCTACAGATATATCTGGGTACACCAATATTACTTAACTATCCTTGTAGTGTTTGTATGTTTTTACATATACGATAAAATAATAAAAAATGAAATGATAAAATAATTAGGTTATTTATACGTAAAACAGAGGACCAGTACCAGCGGGCGAAATATCAGCATTGTTGTCTGCAGACACAAGGGACAGAACAAAGGTTTCCTCTCCCTCCAAGATACCATCAGCTTTGGCCTCCAATATAAGATTCTTCTCTATTTCACCCTGTACAAACACACACGTGCATGCATGCACACATGCACACACACAAATTACATACATTTCAAACACAAATTTAAGGCTTGCCCAAATGAGTACACAAAAAGCACATATCAAAACAAAAATTCCAACAGACATGGTTGTGAAAGATATCTGATAAAATGTAAACGAAATAATAAACCATGTTTACAGAAGACGCTGGGATAATCCTTCAGGATGTCACGCTGCCAAGTAATGCATCACCATTAACGCCACTCATCTTGACACCAATGGCTGTGATTTTGCTGCTTACAGCTCCTTTATATGACTTAGTCCAGTCCTGGACACAAGCTATACCTGCATGAATTGCACAGTGCCCTCTAGTGGTGGGACAAAGTCATCTTGCGCAGCTGCATTCAGTCGCCACTGTATGTTGACAAGTCCCTGTGCTCCCTGCACTCTCTGAATCACGAGCACAGCACGGCTCTGGGGATCGCCGGCAGTCTGGGGCTCTCTGATTTTCACCTGCCATAAGGTAAACTTCTTTAAAGTTTCAGTAAATGTATTCAGTCTGAAGTCTGGTAATAGCACAGTACACATCATCACACCAATTGATTATTTACTTGTGCAGACACATTGGTTATCATTTGCTTGTGCAAAATGTCTTCGCCCCAATTCTTATATATCCAAACACACTGAAAGATATAAAGCAAGAACACTGGGCCGTTAACCACAGAGAAAACTCTAAGACTTAATTTAAACAAAAGACGAGTAAAGTACTGAACACTGCTGACAAATACAAACTTCTCTGTTTCCAAATCGGAAAAAGCCACTGGGCGAGTCGTTCTTCAGGATGGCAACTCGTACAGACGTCACACTTCCAAGTAAGGCATCACCACTGACGCTAATCAACTTCACACCAAACATCTGCCAAAGAGAACCAACGCTCCAGTTATAAAACAAAATGTGTTGTGACTGATTTTTAAAAAAACTTGAAAAAATGTTTTAAAGGCAATGCATTTCACTGTCTCACAAAATCTCAAACATTAAACATAAAAAGTTTTAAAAAAGAAGAGAAAGCTCAGACCTCCATATTTTCTGGGACCTGATCATCAATGATGATGATGTTGATGGCTGCCGTCTGCTGACCATTCACAAATGTGACGGTACCAGTGGCTGGAAAGAAGTCTAGGATGGTGGCTGTTATGGGCTCTGCCTGCCATGTGACTGTCACGTTACCAAAGTACCCCACAGATCGTCGAAGTTGCAGGCTGATGGTGTTGTTATGCCCATACTCTTCATATGTGTCAATACGTCCCTCTACATTCTTAGAGGAAATTGCATTCCCTTAGGCTTTTGAATCTCACATCTACCTAAAAGCTACATTTAATCAACAATCTATATCTCACAATAAACAATAATAACTTAATTTTATTATGCATAGGCATATAGATATGCATATCCATGCATGCACACATACAGCTTTTCTCAAAAGTACAAACAATCACAAAAGTAAAACCACAAGGACCCGCTCACTGTGATGAAACATTCACACCTACAGCTATTTTCAAAAATACAAGCAACCACAAAGATAAAAACACAAGGCCATGACTCACTGTGCTGACATCAAACTGGATTACACCACGAGCGTTGTCGTTCTCCAGGATGGTGACCGTGGCAACGTTTCCAGGCACCTTGATGCTTGGCTGAGCATTGTTGTCACTATTGACTCCCATTACCTCAACAACTGTCAAGTTTACATAGAAGGACTCTGAGGTCTCGGGAATATCATCCTGTATAAATAAAATAAAAATTTTAATTTAAATAAAGGCTCACCAAAAAGTAACAACGAAAACAATTCCTGTTGGCAGATAGGGGAGTAACTGCCTGACAATCTCAAAGTGGGAAAACAAGCAGGGATTGACATCTGCCTCATATATTCTTCTAACTATCTAAGCCTGTAATCCAGAAATTTTACAATAGTATCCACCCCTAGTACTCACAGACCTATTAAATGCTCTTTATTTTTACGCAGTAGCAAGAAAGTTGTCTGACAACATTCCACCAGTGATGGTATTTCACTATTTTGCACAGGAAGTGATGGTTTCCTCCAAAACTTTTGCACTTCTCTAGACAGAAATATACCTGTTTAACAACAATCTGGACAGTGGCACGTGTGGCATTGACGGGCAGCATGACTGAGCCCTGTGTGGACACAAAGTCCTGGCCTGCTGTGGCCTGGTGCTCTGGCGGCAGGTCTAAGGCCATCGATGTCCTGCAACCAGCAGTTACAGGCAAGACATTCTGACGAGTGTCTCAAGATTTTTTTTTCCTGCATCAGGGCACTATTTGCATAAAATGAAGCAAAGTACATGCAACGCTTTCCTCAAAGCCATCCTCTACCTTCAAACTTCTGGTACTAGCCATCCTCTCTGTCTCTTACTCTTACCTAACTCTTAGGGTCACAACCTAATTCTATGGCTGTGCTTGCATGCAAAAATACACCAATGCACACACAGGCATGCACACACACACACACATACACACATGCACACAAAGACACATACACAGACATGCAAGTACAACCACAAACACATATGTACAGCTTCAGCCATGCACACAAATCACATAAACAGATGGAATTTTCAGCCCGCACTCACACATATGACACCCTCAGCTGTCCCTGGAGACCCTGCTCTCTGATTACAGTCAGACTGACAACAGCATCAGTCCCCTCTGGCTCAGTTGTCGTGATGCTCGTTGTCTGCCAGGATACCCTACCATACGGAGAGTCGCTGGCTAGTACCGTCACTGTTGACAAGGTGGCTTCACCTGAATGAGGAGAAAAGTTTGCATCTCTTTAAAAAGTCCCATTTTTTCAAGCCTCTGTCCACAACAATAGCCTTTTCCAAAAAACGGTGTCCAAACATGAGTATGAACAAACAAAATGACAACAGAGAAGTCTTACCAAGTCGTGCAGCCTGAGAAGGATTGGAGGCGCCATAACTGACTATCTGGGTCAGCCTTACATAGGTGATTTCTGCAGTTTCTGGTATATTATCATCCCTCACTGTAAGGGAGATGGTTGCTACGGACTGCCCATTTGCAAATTCCACCTGCAAACACATGTCCAAGGATTATTTCCCCTGATAGCAGAAATGTTAATACAGTCTTCAATATATAGTTAACATGGAGGGATGTACAATGACACTTAGTCATTCTGGCTGAGGCTTCTGATACATACTGTGCCTGAGAGGGGGGATATGTCGTTCACGCCACTGTGGTCGCCTGTGGCTACCCACTGGACGGCAACCTGGCCAAAGTGCCCTCCTTGTCTGATGACGTTCAGCTGTATGGTGTTATCCATGCCAGCCTTCTCTTCTGTAACCACATTCACGGAGTCCTGAAAAACAAAACATTTGGCAAAATGCATTCTGGTTAGATGTGTCACTATACTAAAAGACAGCTTTGGCCTACCTACTTTTCATTATTATGACACTTGGGAAGATGTCATGACGACAATAACAATGATGACAAACTGATGATTGATGATGGCGATGGATGATGGATGACGAATGATTGATGAGGATTGAGGGATGATGCTGGTGGCTGGATGATGGAGAATGAAGATGGATGGTTGATGATGGAGATGGATGATGGATGATTGATGATGGAGGATGATGATGACGACTACAACGATGATGACGACGATGATGATGGCAATAACGACATGGATGATAATGAGAGTGACTGCAATAGCAGCAATAGCACTCTCACTATTCTGACACTCACTGCAGCAAACTGTATGATCCCATTGGCATTATCATTGGCTAGAATATTGACAGTCACACTGGCATGGGACCCTATCTCAGCTCCATTAGTTGGCGACACAAGATTTGCAGAGAAAGACTCCACATCTTCAGGCACATCATCTGGCAAAACAACCGCTGTGGCATGCAGCTTGGTCTGTCCTGGTTCAAAGGTCAGGGTTACCCTCCTGCCCACCATTACATATTTTGGGTTAAAGTTAATGCAGATTTGAGCTGTTGTTTCCTTAGAATACTAATCTACAGAATAAAGGATGGAGGTCTGATCTGAATGTATGTGTGAAAAGAAACTAGGTCAGTATAAAAAACATGCATGCAGGAGCATGTGAGCACACACACACACACACAGGCATACACACACACACATACACACACACATACACACACACATACACACACACAGAATTCTACAAAGAACCATGGCTACACTACTGACAAATGGCACATATAAAGCAACACAGTTCAAGTAATCTTTTACCTGGGTACAAAGTCGCTCTGTGGACTAATCTGTGCAATCTGAAATAATGTGGCATTATTGTCACCAGGCAAGTTTGCTGCAGCCAGTATGGGAAGAGAACCTGTAGTCTGCTGAAATGTGATTGGCTGCAGAAGTGGGTATGGGGCGCCACTCCAAACACCAACAAAATGACTCTGAGATGTATTCCACTGCATCACCTCAGATGATCCCAGAGAGTTAGCCAGGATCAGAAGGACTTGAATCATACAATAAACAACATTCATGTAGTCTGGTCACAGATAATACATTAGAATCATACACAATTAACGCTCATGTAGTCTGGTCACAGATAATACATTAGAATCATACACAATTAACGCTCATGTAGTCTGGTCACAGATAATGCATAAGAATTATACATGAAATGATGAAGACTTATGAAGGCTGGTCTTTATCAGAAACATCCAACTTAAATAGCACAGTCTGAGACTTCTGGAGACAAATCCTTCCAAGATATTCAGTGTTTCTTGCAAACAGACACACTGCCCAAGAAGTTTATAGGAGGTTTGAAAGGAATTTCTGCAAACTAAAGTCTTTAAAAACCCCTACCCTCTTGATCATCTCAGCATGTGGCTTCTAATAGAAAAAAATTTCATAAAGTTTTTTCCCATTACTTAGCACCTTTCCTCACCTGTGCCATCACTCAAGGTCAGTGTAGCAATGTGTTGTATGCCACTGGTCCGCAAGTCCTGGTGCTGAAGGAACACACCAGCCTCTGCGTCCCAGCGATAAACACGAGAAGCCTGCACAGAGCTGACCACATTCTTCTGGCTGTTGGCAACAATCAGGTAGTGGACGTTGCTGATGACGACATGCTCTATATCAACAGCACCGGCAGTAGGCAGTCTTTGCTGCTGAACAAAGAAGCCATCTGTGCCCCGCCTGTACACAACTGAACTGAAACATGACCACAAAGATAGGCGGCTTGCACGCATCACTGTTATCAATCTGTTACAGTCATCCTCAACAATCATGTCATAAGAATCGGGACACTGAAAAGAACCATAAAAGCATAGCTCCATTTTTATCAGCAGATTCATTAATTACATAATAATCCATAATTTTTGCAAACTTCACCTTTAAAGTATCATCTACAAATTCCTGAAGAACAAGAGTCGAAAAACTGCAAACACCCTACATTCTTTGCATGCCCATTAACTAGTTCGCCTTGTCACTGAATTTCAAAATTTATACCGGACATTCCATAGCAAGCAGTGTACTTACTCGGTTTCATAAGAACCTGTAGTTGCATCATAATAATTGGCTACAGCCAAATAGACAACACCACTGATGGTGAACACTTCAATGGCTTTTGCATACAAAGTAGGCAAGCGGTAAGTTGCAGATGTTCCAAACCGCTGCAGAACACTGTCCCAGAGGAAGACAAAAGAAGAAATGTTTGAACGGCTGGTGTCATCCATGGAGTTTGCAAACACCAGATAGTGCTGGTCATTGGCCATGAAGTATCTGACATCTGTTGCCCCGTATGTTGTTAGTCCCTGAACCTTCATAAAGAAATGCAGTCTCCATTGTAACCCACATCTTAGAGGATATTATGTGTGCATTTAAATATAAGCATCAAATATTTTCAAGTCGCAGCTGGTGGTTGCATGCACTTTTAGAATACGATCAGTACAGAAAACAGTCAGGGGACTCAACTCCATACCATTTGCACTGCTCCATCGGGGAGAAGCTTGTAAACAATGGACTGGACGCCACGCGCCCCCTGTTTGCCGCTGTTGGCAATCACAAAGTACGTGATGTTGGCTATTGTAAAGGGTGTTGCTGCCTGAGCACCATCTGACGCAAGGGTCTGCACAGAGTTCATTTCATCAAATAAGATGCTGAGTCACTGACACAGGAACAAATTAAAGTTCATGCCCATAGCACCAGCATATGAAATAAAGTTCTGTGTGTGTGTGTGTGTGCGCATGCGTGCATGTGGGTGCATGCATGTGTGTGTGTGTGCTTGAGGGTGCGCATGCATGTGAATATGCATGTATATGCACTTGCACATGAACCTGCTCACAAGCACATATTTTGCAAACCCAAACTACAAAGGTCCATTCATGTTAGCTGTTATAACAGATCAAAAACATTTAGATCAGTTTTACGTGGCTGTAAACCCACTTTATCAAGAAATTCTCCCACGATGATCCATGACGATGGTCTGAGCATACCACATGTAACAGCTACAAGACCACAGCATATACTTGTGCTCACCCTGATGTACGTCAACTCCCCCTGCCACCTATACAGAACACTTTGCCCATCCGGCAAAGCTGTCTCCCCCAGCAAAATCCTCAGATGTTCATTGGCATTGAGAGAGGTTATCATCAAGACGTAAGTGGAGTCCCCCGAGGTGATCTTACACCAGCCGCTGACCCGGGCTGCTGGCACAGTTTGAATTTCTGCAAGCACAATGTTGGTGCTGCTGGACTGGTAGGTGGCAGTGCCTGCTGTTGTCAGCATGTCCACACTGACACGACCCAAAAGGCCTTCACTCCGTATCACATCCAGATAAACAGTTCCAACACTCTCTTGGACAGTTACAGAACCACTTGAACTGGTGAGAAAAAGGAATAACAGTTTCAGGTATCAATTTTTGGGAATTTTTTTTTTATTTTTGCCATAATTCGATATTTATTCTTGAGTTTAAACTAAACTTGCTTGACACTGTGAAATAGCCCAATTACCTTAGTGAATCTGACCTGCTGCAAATATGTACAACAGCAAATGAACTTGGTAATTTTATCTCATGTATTTTGCCTTCTGAAATTACAAACAAATAATTTTACACAAAAAAAGACTTGAAAATGATAGTTGCTGTATCTTACTTTGAATTGACAGGAAAGATTTCAAACAGGCCATAAGGCGAATCGCTTGCTGCAACAATCACAGCTGCCGCTGAAACTGCTCCTAGAGTTGCACCGTTGGTTGGCGTCTGCAGTTTCATGATAAATTCTTCTTCTATTTCTGGCTCATCATCATCGACTGCTGACAGTTCTACCACAGCCACGCTCTGACACAAACCAAAAACTTTGTGAAGGAAATGCAATTGTCATTTGCTGTGATTGTCCTATGACGTATGCATGCTTGTCAGACAAGACAACTGCAGCAGCTGCAACACCATCAGGCATACACATCCACTCTCACGTATACAAGCCACACATGCACAGCTCAACAGATCATAGCATGTGTATGCCAAAAATGTTAATGTACATCACCAAAAACAGAAATAAATCCTGCATCACAAGGTATAGAGCCAGAACATTTCCAAAAGCCATGCAAACAATACTTCTATTATAATAATTTTTTAGAAAACACAGCTCTCACCACTGGTCAATCATTCCATAAAGCATGTTATTGTCACACAGAAGCCCAATGATCTATACCTGTCTGTCATCGAAGACAATGATACCGCTAGCAGGAGTGATGTCAGACGTCAGTACGTTCAAAGATGTAGTAATGACAAATGACACAGTGATCCTGCCATAGATGCCAGGTCCTCGTCGAATGGTGATATCTGTCTTCGTGCCTGTCTGGTTGTTGGGGGCTGCCTCCCTTAAGGTCACTCTTGTACTACTATTATCAAAATTCACTTCACCTGCAGCCCCATCGTTGGCCAGGATTGTAACTGTTGCTAAATGGAGTAAAGGGAAATAAGCCTTTCTTTGAAATGCAAAAGTCATCGCAGCTCAGATCAGCTGTTCTTCTGTGTACCGCAACAATAAAGCTTTGAATGCTGATGTTTATCATGATCATAAATAATAAAGAACAAGTGAGGACAGAGCGCTTAAATGATCAAATTATCACTCCAACAGGAAGTACTTGAAACGCTCAACATAACCGTATGCAGACGCACGCGACCAAGGGAGCTTACCGTACCCAGACACATAGCAAAGAGAGGGCCGAAACAAAGGAACCTGGCAGTTGAGGATCTGCCAGGTTCCTTTGTTTCGGCCCTCTCTTTGCAACATGTTTGGGTACGGTAAGCTCCCTTGGTTGCGTGCGTCTGCATACGATTATGTTGAGCGTTTCAAGTACTTCCTGTTGGAGTGATGATCAGAAATGTTGAATATTTAAATGCACACAAATACCTACAACTAAACCACTGCAACTTTCCTGGTACCTCGAGAAAACTGGCCAAGCGTGGCACCATTCCTAGGACTGGTCAAGACGACTTCAAACTGTTCATCAGGTTCTGGAACGTTGTCATTGACAATGGTGATGATGATGTTCTGTTGACTTACTCCAGGTGCAAACACAAGTTCCTGCATGGCATCAAATATTCCCAAATGAAAAGAAATTATGCCCTGACCCTGTTCACCAGCAACAAGCAGCACAGTACAAGCTACATTCACATTTGAGCGATCTGAAGATCAGCAGTATCTTCAAGAAAAGATTTTGAATGAAAACATTTAGCTCCATTCTCTGCACTTGCTGTCTCTCCTTTCAAGCAAAATGCTTAGAAGGAAAAAAAACACTGACCCCTGGCACCAAGATGTAGTCTGTGCCAGTGACTGCACCATCAGAAATGCTCTGTGAGTAGTACATCACCGACACTTCTCCATATGTGCCTTGCATACGCATGACGCTCAGAGATATAGTTGGAGAGACTTCATCCACACGCACACTGTACAGGATAAAAAGATGACAATTATGTACATCTTCAAAAAATTTTAAAATGTATATATATATAAACAATAAGTATATGACAATGTCAATACAATGATACAAAACTGAGTATTTAAATTACAGCTCAGCAAGACTGATATTTTTGTGCATTTAATAAAAAGTTAGAACTCCAACTGATATCAGGATGCTTTCACAGGCTGAAGTTAAAGTAGTGTTCTGAAGAACAACCAAAAAATAAAAATAAATAAAGTTACCTTCTGGAATCTGTTGCAAACATTATGACTCCTTGCACACCATCGTTGGCAATAATTTTGACCTCAGCTGTTGTTCCCTCGCTGGAAAGTTGTGGAGGAGACATTTCATCTACTGATCCAACCAGGCTTACAGACAATAATTTTACCAGGAAAACCTCATCAATTTCTGGTAAAAGGTCATCGATGATTGTTACAGGGATGGAGGTTGACGTGAACCCATCAGCTATATCCACAAAACTGTTGTTGGTGGCAACAAAATCTTGACCAGGACTTGCCAGATTGAGGTCCGGAGTTAGAGGTGACAGTATACCCTGGATGATTTGGTATCCCACCCGTACTGTACCTGCATATGCACATACACACGCATGCGATTGCAAATGCACATACATAAAACTTATTTTTAATAGATGCTACAGAGGATTATACACTACCAGTATCTTTGTGTAAGTCATGAAGATTCATGTTTACCATTAGCTCAATTACTAGAGGCTGCAGGTGACCAGCATACAATTATCAGCTGGTCTGGGTAATACTGATACTTCTACTGGAATACAGAGATTGTATTTTCCCACTTACCAAATGCACCAAACTTGCGAATCACCTGTAGTGTCACATTGACATCCTCAGCTGTGATGACAGCTGAGGATGAAGAAGCAAACTGAAAGACACCATGAGGGTCGTTGCTACCTGCGATGGTGATGTGGACGATGCTAAGCTGAGGGTGGATGGCAGCTGCTCCTGTGGAACTCACACCTGCATGACACCACGGTCACAAAAAGGTTGCTAACTAAAAGAGTTCACAAGTAGCCATCTGACTGACAGGATATTTCATTCAACCACTCCAGATTTAAATTTTTACCATTTCAATCTCGCTAAAACATGCCCATTACTCAGGGATTAACAAAATATTTCATGAAAAAAATGTTTCCAAACTCATCGAAGAAAATCATTGTAAGCTACTTGCCTGAAGTGGAGACGTTTGTTAGAGTCAGCTGATACTCTTTGCTCAGCTTTGGTGCATTGTTAGAAAGAACTGGTAACTCCAGAGTCTTCTGCCCCTCTCCCTGCAAAGTTATGAATGAAAGATTGAGCCATTACCAGAATACTAATATGCATTTATTTATTTTATTTAAGCATATTTCTGTAGCACATTTCCCCTGGACAGCTCCCTCTGCTTTGCAAAGAAAAGATTAAGAAGAGGAAGAAAACCAATGAGAGAACAATAAGAAACAAAACAATCAAATTCAAATAAATAAATATATCATCAAAGAAACATGGAAACGCATTAATAAAACAGACTTTGGCAGGCATATAACCATTACAACAATATGCAGACAGGCGGCCTGGCACCTACAGAACACTATCCCTGGTCTCTCCCCCTCACAGACTCACACAGCCCACAGACTCACACAGTCGCACACTGTGTAGCACAAACTCATAGACAACCAAGATGTCAATGGCCAAATGCAGTGCGGAACAAATATGTCTTGAAATGAGATTTGAACGTTTCCAGCGAGGATACATCAAGGAGATTGGCAGGCAACGAGTTCCACCCTGCTGGGGCAGAATAACGAAAGAAAAGCTGACCAAATGATTTTAGATTCGTTTTAGGGATTGACAGAAACTTTATGGACAAAGATCTAAGACAGTGTCCCAACCCAAGTTCTGGGATACAAATTTTCAGCTGTTACCAGAATGCCAGTGTTTAGAACCTCAAACCCATGTTCTGTGTTATAAATATTTGGTTACATGAACGTCGTGTTGAAGGTACCAACAGGCAAAAATGTAAGATATCCTGTTGTTGCTTGGAAGACTAGTTGAGATGATCCACTGATATTCCGAATGGCCCAGTCAACAACCACAGTGCCTAACTGCGAGAAGGTGCGCTGCACGCCCACAACAATTCTGTCACCTGAAATATATATTAAAAATCCCCAGGGCATGACTTAGATTTACTTTTGAGGGTAGGAGGCTACATTTTGTTCTGACAATTTTTTCAGAGCTGAGAAAGCACCCTTTCTTCACTCCGTCTACTCTACCCAACTGTGACTAGGGGCATCACCCTGAATGGGGTTGTGATAGGAAAGGCAGCAAGAGACTGGAAACAAATCCCAAGAGTCACTCCACGGTCTCTAACAACTCGTTCCCACTGACCAGAAGGTAATGATACCATCTTTATCTTTACTCCTACACTTTGTACACACAAAAACCCATCCATTTCGGCAATAATCCTGCAAGAAAAAGAACAAGCACTAAGAAATACCTTCCTTGGCAAGCACAGATGTTGTATTGAATCCAAAGATGCCAGCGACATTGTCATTGGCCAGGATAACTATGGTCATGTGATCATAGGTCGAAAGAGTGGCACCTCCCCTTGGGTCAATCAACTGTATGGTGAAGGTCTCATTATTTTCCGGCAGACTGTCATCAAGAATTGTGACTGTCACGACTATCAACAGACAGACAGACACCACCAACACAAGTTTAACAAAAGTCAAAACAATCATTCCTTACCTTTTAAATTATTTGCAACTCTGTTCCCTTGCATTTCATCAAGCGAGATTAGGGTAGCATTTGCAGTGATGGGTTTTGGGGGATCTAAGAAATTTGTGTTTCTTCCTCTATTTTCAAATTTAACAGTCTATAAGATTTTGTTGTTTGGTAGGTCAGTACTATTTGTTTCTAAGATTGCAATCTACAAATCTGTACTCACCTGTGCGAGTCTGCCCAGGACTAAATGTTAGTGTTGCCCCATCAGCTATGAAGTCACTGCCATATGTAGCTGTGTTTCCAGACATGTTAACCTCCCATCTGACAGACACTTCACCAAGGCTTCCCCCTGATCAAGTATAACCATGGTAACAATTTCTAGTGGTACAATGCCCAAATGCAGTAAAGACATATATTGTATCACATGTAATGTGCAGCTTTGTCTTCACTCAAAAAAGGCAATTTAAAAGTTGAAAATGAAAGGCTATACAGATATTTGCACTCCTCTATCATTGAAAACCTATTTAGTTACCAACATTTTGAAATAAGTTTTGTATCGTACTCTGTGCTCCCCTATCAAACCAAATCTAATCAGTTGACAACATTTAGAAACAAATTTTTTACCTTCTCTTGCCACAAACAAGTCCACTGCCAGTCTGTTTTGCTCTTCAACAAAAAGTGTTTTCCCTTCTCTGTTTGCAGTGGGACTATCACTGTATATGCTAAAGGCTCCATAAGCATTGTCATTGGTCAGAATTGTCACTGTGGCTGAGGACAGTTGCCCAAGCTGCGGCAGTCCAGCTGTCGTAACAACAGGGCCATCAACTTCTACTCTGAGCAACTGCACCAAGAATTTCTCATCAAGCTCTGGTGTAACATCGTCAATGATGGACACAGGAATCAAGCCTGTGTTATTGCCATCTTGAATCGTGATGAAGCCATCCGTCACAGTCTTATAGTCTTCACCTGCTCTGGCAATTCTAGATAGGACTCGACGAACCTAAGAACACATTATTTAACTGATCAGCACACCAGATAAGTGTTGTGGCAGTGACCAAAAGGAAAAGGCATATAATGACAGTGCTGTTGCTGATAATTAGATCATACTTTGTCTGTCAAGAAATACTTCAAGCTTTTTTTTTTTGTAATTAATTACACACATTTTTGTCCCGTCTGTGCAAAGTCCCCATAATGTGTTCTTGCACGTTATAAATCTTTAAATTATTATTACTAAAGCTGTAACCACTATTTGATTTGAATTTATATTTGGATGAATCGTGAAACATTTTAAATATTCCTATTTTAAAAATCAAATAGTTAAAATTTGAACATTTATTTTTTTCTGGGATTGCATGATACTGGTGCCAGATTATTCGGTCACAGAGGTTAGACCCAAATGGGAAGATAACATGCTTATAATCAATAAAAAAAAACAAAAACACATACAATAAAAATAATAGCTAGAATTTCACGAAAATGGCACATTAAATATGTGCATGTAGTACTGCTATTTAAGTGCTCTTATTTTGATGAAGGTATGACTTATTTTTGCATTTAGCCTCTAAAAACTGAATATTTGTATTCAGCCTCCCTAAAAACTAAATGTTCATTTTCAGCCTCCATAAAAACTGAGTGGGTGTACATGTATTCATTTTCATCCTCCCTGTAAACTATAGATATTTGTATTCATCCTCCCTTAGAACCCAAAATTCATAGCTTCAGCCAAATAGTGAAACCTGGAATTCAATACAGGCCTAGGTGCAATGCGTTTATACTTGATGCTGATACCACAGAACTTTATCCGCTAGGAAGACTACATCATGCAATCAACAGTAATGTTATGTTTTGAAATGGATGATTAATTAAGGCTTTACCTGTAAACAAACACTGCTGACAGAAAACCACTCACCATCTCGGTGTTTTTTAGATAGTAAGACATGTTTGCAACAGATATTAGCTCAGACTCTGGAGCAATATCTGAAAACCATGCACACAGGAAACCATTTTGTGTGCTGCCAAACTGAAAGGACAGGCATGCTTCTGTGCCTAGACATGCTGAAGAGCAGGCCTGCAGAATGAAAAGGTGCACGCATTTAATCTGCGTTAGAATGAAGTACAAGTATACTGTAGACAGAAATGCCCAATTCAGTATATCATTCACACGAAGTATACCATGCATTAAGCCAATGATTATGTTAAGACAGCCAACCCCCCACCCCACCCCGTCCCCATGTCCAATTGCCTACAGATCATCAATACAAAATATATTGTGCATTAAGGCAGGGAATCTGTAAAGACAAAGCATCCCCCTACAATTTTTTCTGTTCTTTGTTTTAAAGATGTGGCTTGGCTCTTTGTGTTGTCTTTTTTTTCCTACTTTGTTTTGTTTGTAGTCCTGACAAAGTGGTAAATCCTCGAACCCCTAATTTTGTTGGTACATAATTTAGTTTATTTAAAATTTTCTGTGTTCACCTACTGCAGAAATCCTGGCACACAAATTTCAACTATGACAGCACAATTATCACATAAACAAAAAATTTCAACATTAAACAGAAGATAAGTCAGACATAAAAAAGCAAACAACAGAACCTAAAAGGCAACGCAAGAAAAGACTCCTGGATGAAGCAGTACTAAGTTGTACATGAACATGAGAATCCTGGTGAACAAATGTTCAACTATGCTTTCATCAGGAGACATCTTACCCAGAGCTTGTTGTCAGCAGTACTGACGTTCACTGCTGTTCCTGCTGTGGTCCTCTGTGCTTTGACAGTACCAGTGAAATAGCTTAGAACAGGAGTACCATCCTGTGTAGCCTCCATCACTATGTTCACCATGGCAGTACTGTAGTATACACGAAGCGGACTGAAAGTGCCTCCACTGTTAACAAAGCAAACATCAGTTGCACCATATGCAGTGCTTATGTTAAAACAGACTGCTTTCTTGCATGAGACGCATGAGAAATTAAGGCAGGACTGAAATTGTATTAGAAGTCATGAGCCTTTATCACGCTGACCTCCTTGTTAATAGTAGAACTTGACGCTGTGCAACTTCCTGGACACTGTATGACGATGAGGCAAACTCTACAATGCCATAAGGATTGTCGTTAGCTGGAATGGACAGCACAAAGGTACGGCGTTCACCAGTTCTGGCACCATTACTTGCTGAAATTAGGGTGATGACTATATCCTGTAAAGAGAACCATGTGTTTTGTGTTTGTTTCACTGAGAGATTTCATGAAACAGGCTCAGTCACAAAGAATGTGTCCCTAGCATGACAAAATGAATTGCATGTGTAAAAACAAAAGTAATAATGTGTTCTTCCTTAGTACCATGCAATATGGAAGGAATTCAGCAAACTTGTAACAAACCATTGCATCAGTCTCTTTAACTATTGAACTATTAAAGTCAATAACAGATTCTACTCACAAATTATATAATCTTTGCAGGAAGATAA
This sequence comes from Lanistes nyassanus, assembly GCA_004794575.1. NCBI lineage: Eukaryota > Metazoa > Mollusca > Gastropoda > Architaenioglossa > Ampullariidae > Lanistes > Lanistes nyassanus. The sequence continues at coordinate 184,195 of SMGT01007363.1, forward strand.
AAAGCAGGGCTTCTGTAGCATGATCAGGTGCTAACCTTACCTCTGTTCCCTCAGGTATATCGTCAGGTAAGACAGACACTGTAATGATTCGACTGGCCTCATTGGTGACAAAGAACAGGGATCCCATGGTGGGACTGATATCAGTGAGCAGAGGCGCACCTAATGGGGGGAAAAAATGCCAAAGATTAAATTATCATTTTCTGTCTGATTCTTCTGATTCAATTAAAAGCACTGGTCACAGAACTGCAGCATCAATTTTTGTCTAGAAGCGATTTCTTTCCAGATATAGGGCTTAAGAAGTATGCATACATTTTATGACGATAAGTAGGTCACTATGTTCTCAAAAGCAACAGTTTATAAGTGCTCACCATTGAGTGTTGCTGTCCACTGCACTGTAGCAACATCCATGGAGCCCCCGGAACGAACTACAGTTATATTAACAGGATAGGGCAGCCCATTCTCCGGCTCCTGAACAGTGATACCTACTGATGCAAACTCTGCCAACAAGGGAAAAACTCTGCACAATAACTTTAAGGTATGTGAAAGTTGGCAGACTTAAACTTAGATGGGGAATTACTCATAGTCTTTTGAAATTAAGCACTCTATAACATTCTGACCATAAGTGTTCTAAGAAAATATATATACAGTCAGGTATTCATTTGACAGCATGTCTGTAGCAGCATAAATTGAGCATTTCAAAGACAACATTAGAAACACCAAAATAGAAAGATAACAACAAGGAAGACAGGGAGATGGAGTTTTTTTTTTGTTGTTGTTTTTTTAGTGCAGCTTACCAAACACTCCATTAGGATCATCAGACGGCAGAATGGTAACAACAGCTGATCGAGCCAGGCCTATTCTTGCACCTCCTGTCACCTGATCCAGCAGTTCGATGGTAAATGACTCACTCATTTCTGGGACCACATCATTAACAATAACGATGGGGAGTAGTTTGCTTGTCTCACCAGATCCCAGCACTATTTGGTTTGAAGTTAACACAAAGTCATACATGTTTAATGCCCCTCCTTCAATAGCTCGGAACTGAACTGTCACCTGCCAGACAGATTATGTTTATTTCTAAATCAGGCATATAATTTCACAATATATATATATATACTGTGATATATGAAACACATATGTATATATAACATTATATATTGCATATTATTATTAATAATGTAGAGTATATTTACTGCAAAGATTCTGTTACTTGTGCAGCTTGTTTACTCTCTTTCTGTCCATGCTTGTATGTGTGTGGATTCACATGCATGCACACATCTAACCAAAAATGTTCATCATAGGCCAGTCACTTCTAAAGGTCTAAGATCCCTGGGCACACACAATGAGTATTATTATTTATTCCTACCCCCCCCCCACTTTTTTATCATTTGAGCCTTTTAATTCTTTAGGGATGCCCATGGGGGGGAGGGGGAAAGGAAACAGTGCACGTGTGCATGCTTGTTCATGCATGTGTGCATGTGAATGTCTGTGCATGTTCCCTTGGAAGTATGCAAATGAAATGTAAGGATCTATCCAACTCACTTCTCCAAATGTTCCACCTGATCTGACAACCTGAAGCTGTGGCACCTGAGTATCTTCTGTTACATTCAGCACTGTTGGTGATAACTCCAAAACACCAGCCGCATTGTCATTGCTATTGATGATAATCTGAGCATATGACTCCGTACTTGAGCCCAGGCGTGGTGAATTAGGCACTGCACCAGATAAATGAACACATTTATAAACAAACCCACAAAAGTCTTTCAAGAGGGGATTACATGACAGTCAAAAACAGCAGTTAGACATAAGCACTATTAAAAGTTTTTGTTATTGATTTTGTTATCTGTCATTATCATATGAATTAAATTCAATTAGCTATATAAGTGGCTCTGGTATTTATACTTGAAGAATCACTACAAAAGTAACAGCAAATAATATAAAAAATAGGATCCACAAAAACTCAACACCAATCAGATCTACAGATTACTGCCAGAGTACTTCAGAACCACAAATGTCTTGGATCGTTGACTTGAGGCTACTTCTCTTCAGCAACAAGACAAGACAGAAATCCCAAATATAATTTTTATAACTGCAGCAACGATCTTTCAAAATGACTGTGAATAGGGAAGGGTAATCTACTGTTACAGTATTTAATTCTTGCAACTCTCCAGTGACAAGTTTAGCCTGTGGAACTGCATGATTTGTAACAGCAGACACATGAAATCTATCATTCTATCCGACCACGCATGTGAGCACACATGCCTGCAGATGCACATGTAAATGCATACACAGGCATTCCAACACACATAAAAGCAACATCTCCACTTATAACTTCACCTGGTCTCAGCTGGTCTGCTTGTGTTAACACAACCATCGTTAGTCGAACGAAGATGGTCTCATCTTGCTCTGGGAACGTGTCATCCAGAATAGGAACACTGAAAAAGCCGTACTCCTGGCCTGCCACAAAGCTGACATTGTTCGACACTGGTGTGAAGTCCTGATAGTCAGCACGAGTAACTGGGCTGGGAAGATAACTGTATGTTTCTAGTGGAGACAGGGTCTGGTACCCAACACTTACTGATCCAAATTTCCCATATTGCCTCCGTATTGTAATATTCACAGCTGGGCAGAAAAGAAAGTATTCACATAAAATAAACTGAAACAGTTTTGAAAAAATACTACATCTAGCTTTTGTGAAATCTCAGCGATGCCCTATCAGTTGCTAGAACCATGCAAGGTCAATATAACATAAAAATGTAATCATACATTTACTTTATAAATTTACTGTAATTAATTGTGGTCAAATAATCGATTAGTATGTACTAGCAGTAGAAATGCAAATCCTATCCATCTTTTGTAAATATGGAAGCATTTTGTTTGGAGGGGTATGCGTAACCAGTCCTAATTAAGGTACTAGTTACGAATTAGAAGGGGACCGATAGTGAACAACGAGATCGAGGGCTGGGTGAGGGGAGCAATACAGAGAGTACGTTAGGCTGTGGTCATCAGAGTTAGGAGAACACCGGCACCAGCTGCCACCTGGTGCATTTATGAGGGAAACAGTCAGCACCTGGGAAGCCACCTGCAGAGTGGTCAGTGAACAGTAACAAGGGTTAGAAGGTTTAGGACACAGACTCTGTAGGCAGATCTGCAGAACAGCCTCCACAGTTCTGTAGACAGAGCTAAAGGTCTCAGTGATGCAGCTGGCGCCAGAGTTCTCGTGAACCTTCGGCCATCACCACCTAGTATACAATTAAATTGTTCGCCTGCTCGACCCTGTAATCCTATTAGAATGCCAGAACAACTGTCACATTTTTTTTTTACACGTCTTGAGTTTTTCACATTTGTTGAGGAGAAAGACAGGACTCTAATTTTTAACTGTGATCACCCAGCTTGTAGTGGAAAGTATGTGACACCAAAAAATTCAGCATACAATTTGAACTTCTACTACACCCTTAGATTTCACCTTCATTTCAAGTTTTATGTTACTTACATTTGGAAAGAAGCAAAAAAGTCGTGCACTACCTTTTTATAGAGTAGCAAAAAAGTACCTGCTACATATTTTTAAAACAGCAAAAATGTAGCAAACTACAAATTTGTACGTAGTGATACTGTAGTGAACCACAATTTTTTTTCAGTAGTGTACCCAACCCTGCCAGAAACCTACTGAAAACACTTACAGCCAGCACTTTCTTCTGTTCTTACAGGCCTCTGCGCGTCGATGATGACAAAATACCCATAGGGGTCATCATTAGCCTCAATTGTGACAGAAGCAGATCTCCTTAGGTTATCTCCCAAGGCTCCCTACAAAATTACAAACATTGGTGAAATGGATGAGGGGGGACAAGACTATTTAACAGCAAACAATTTGTTGGTTTTTTTAAAAATCAGCTTCAAAGTAACTACAGTTGCAGTCATTTCTGTAGTTTTCATACTGAAACACCACCAGCCTATCCACATCATTTGGACCGGGACGGGGGGGAATCTTTACAAGGTATTGTCAATCATTATTTCTGCCATTGATCATATTATGTCAATCATTATTTCTGCGATTCATCATATTAATCATCATGTCAGTCATTATTTTTGCACGTCAACATATTAAAATTTGCAAGTTGCCATATTCCTAAATGTATTTTGAAGCAAATTATTTGACATTTGATAAATTATCAAGTTTATTACGAACATTAGCAACAGTAGTGGTGGTGTTCAGTACAGTGCTACATAGCACTTCTCTTTCACACACCAAAACATTATGGAAGTGCAAGAATACATTTTTAGTAACAATTATTTTTAAGGAACTGACACAGCAGAATACTGACCTGGGCCACTTGTATCAACCGGATTACAACCACCTCATCCAGCTCAGGTTGTGTATCACTGCGAACTTTGATCTCAAGGTTTGCGGTTGTCTGTCCGGCAGCAAATGTTATGTTGCCAGTCCTCTCCACCAAGTCTAGTCCGTCATCTTCATTTTCTGATGATTGCCATGTCACTGTATCTGCTCCTATTGTTCCACCAAGTCGTAAGACCTGGAGACAATGTCCGTTCTGAATCATTTACAGAACTGAAGCACAAACTGTAAAACAGGGCTGTTTATTGTTTAACGTCAAGTCAGCAACAAAGACTATATAGCGAGGAGGTAAAACTGGGTATTTCAGAAAGAAACTCTAGCACATATCAAAAATATCTCTCTGTACGCTGACTTAAATTTATAATGTACATGTTTAACAATTGTTTTAATTCTGGTAAGTTATCTTTCCCTATTATCAATAAATTTTACATTTGGTCACCTGTTACCTCAGAAAATAATTAAACCACAGCCTCTTAGCAATGCCAGATGTAAGCTGCATTCAAAGTTTCTCCATTCCGCATAACACAGTTTGATGCAAGTATTCACAGTCATAGTCTTGCGAAAATTCCTTCCTGAAGTGGCCATGACCAAGACAGCAGTCTCCCTTCTGGCTTCAAAGACCTTGGATTTACTTTATCTCTTTTAGAGCCAGACACAAAGAATAGAAACAATTTTTCAAAGAACAGTTTACCCTGAGAAACGCAGATGTGTATCCAACATCTCCAAGCTCTTGTGCCATGATTGCTAAAGAGTCATCAGCAAACTGATAAAGGCCAAAGGCACCATCGGAGGCATTGATAGTGACCATGACAGACTTAGCCACTCCCAGGGCAGCGCCACCTGTCGGGTTGATGAGCTCAACCTGCGTAACAAGCAAAAAATTAATTAAGTAATTAACTATTAATCAACTAATGAAAGGGGAGAGGGTTGTGAAGTGTTAATCTGCCAGATTAGGACTGATGAAATGCAAAAATTTCAACCATGAACTTTTTCTATAACTTCTGTACACATAATAACTGACATGTTAGCAAGTTCTCAATAGTCTCAAAAACTAAGGGTCCCTGGTGTTCTTTGTTTGGAACCTTGAGGGTACCTTGACAAGAAGTAAGGAGCTCTATGTGTTTCTGATTTAACAAAAAAAAAATGGGAGGAAATATCGATCTCTGCGTCCTTTCATATTCCTGTAAATTATAGATGCATGATGTGTTTTATGGGGAACCTTGTATCTTGCACCTAATTGCATGAGTTAGACACTAGGAAGCCAGAAATGTTAAAACAACATCACAAGTTTTAGAGACAAATCACGATGCCTTTCTGGGATATTTCTCCCTTTTAAAAATGGAAACTGCAAACATTTCATAAAAGTGGCCTACTGACTTCAAATGTTTTTGCCGCCTCTGGTATAGGATTGTCCACCACAGTTATGTTAACAAATGCGAAGTTCTGTCCACTGGGAAATGTTAATCGACCAACAGCTCCCTGTAAAAACAAGCATCATGGTACAGTATGAGAGATATTTGCATCTTTGTCAATTTCTGACAATCATTCAAAACATAAGGGCTCACAAACAGGCAACCAACAAAAATAAAATTCATTTTATGCCTAGGGAGAAACCTCCTTTCACCCCAAAAGTTTTCATTCAGCTGACACACCCCAAAAGTTTTCATTCAGCTGACACACCCCAAAAGCATGTCCTTAGCTGTGGATTATTTCTCTTTTCTTTCTTTTTTTACATTTAAAAAAAAAACTTCTGCAAGCCCATTAACAGTTATGATAATCTGTTATGGATATCAACTATTCTTTGTTCAAGTTCTCTTTCTCAATCACAATGCGAGGCTGGGTGCACACAGTAGGAAGTTCGCCATCCCTTCTCTCAACTAATACCATCTTTGAAATCCTACCTTGACAAACACCCTCCTTGCAATGTTACCTTGACTAAGCTCATTTCAAATCAACCAAATGTCACAAAAAATAATAAAAGACCCAAATCAGAAACTGTGTACCACAGATTCAGTGATAATGTAGTCAAACATGTAACGTTTAAATTGCTATTCAAGTTCATGCAAAGGGAATAAATTTAACAAATACAGTTCCCATCCAGGGAGAGCAAAGCACTGAAGTACTGAAGTTTTGCATATCCTTAATTCCCACCACCAACATTCCAGAGATGAGCCACCCAGAGTTGAAACCACTCACTCACTAACGTTACAGTCAATGACAAATTTTAAACAAAAATAGAATTATTTAGCCCACTGCCTAGAACCAGAAGCTGCTGTGTTTTCAATTCTATCTCACATCTACTAAAGTAAACAATATACTTACAGTCAGCTTAAAGAAGAAGAAAATATAAAGACAAAGTTAACACTACATAGATTCTAGCAATAAATATTATATAAATCAGAACAAATTTTTATAAGAGGAGATGCATACATAAATTTTTGTGTGTGCCTGTTCAACTGCTATTGTTTCTTTCTATAGCGGCTGGTTCATATACTTGAAATTTTATTGAATATAGTGTCTAAAATATTTTAAACAAATTAAAAGACTGACTTGTACAGAGAATTTCCCAGTAAAATGCAGCATGCTATTTTCAAATATGAATTTTCAAATGTGTTTTAAAAAACCTTGAAGTTCTTAATTAAAGACTGAAAACAAAGTGATTACAGACCACATAGTCTGGAGGGGTTTTTCCTTGACTGACAGCTGTTCTATCAATAGTCCGCCACTCTGCCGATACAGACCCCAGTAATCCTTGGGCTCTTTCCACAACAAGAGATACTGATCCAGTCTCTTCGCCCACAAATACCTGAGAAAATGTCATCTGTGTAAGTACATCAGGCTATCTATTTTGTGTAATGTATAAAGCATTTGTCACAGGTATCATGGTGTACATTCAAATAGAAGAATAACTTAAAGCATAACACAAATTGACATTTTTAAACTTTAATTTATTCTCTTTAGATTGTTGACAATTTTTTAAACTGGTTCTATCTATCTTTTTGTCATAGGATTTATGCTTCCACTGGTTGTGTTAGTGGAGCGAATCAGATCATTATCAGGAATGGCAGACTCACGAGATGGTTGGTTTTCAGCCCAAACTTTTTATCTCTGAGCTTGCTGAAAAATTCTGTTGTTTTTTTTTTGACCATTTACTCAGCTTTATCCAGGGCACATTCCAAGCTGTTCTGTGGGTTTTTCCGCCTGACACATCCTCCCATCCCCCACCCCACCCCACCCCACCCCACCCCACCCACCCTACCCACCCCCAATCCCCAGCTTGAAAGACTAAACTCTTCCTTTAATACAAAACAAGGTCCCATCTCTGCTTACTATTATATGGTATTTGACTCAGTTAAACGACCTGGCAACTTACAGTAGGAACTTTGGTAGCAGGTTCAATGAAACTCTCACTACTGACAAGTGGCGCCCGACCCACTGTGCTTGAAAACTGAAGCAATCCATAAGGAAAGTCATTCTGGAGCACTGTGATGGATGACCTTTGTGTGGCAGGGTCTATGCTGGCGCCGCTGGTGTTGGTGGAGCCAGTCAGACCATCACTGGACACAGCCGACTCAAGAGATACTTGGAACTGCTCATCAAGTTCTGGCAGAGTGTCATCTCGAACTTGAGCTTGGAAAGACTGGAAATGTGTGATACAAGTAGAAATTCATTTCAACGTTAAACTTCTGTTGCTTGTCACAAAATCTTCTTCTCCATCTTCTTCACAATGCTTCTCATTCTTATTTCATTCCCTCACACTATTTCTTCTCTATCCTCGCTTCCCTTCTCCATCCTTGTTTCCTTCAGTCATTTTCTCTACCCTTGTTTTTTCCCATACACTATGCACATACTCATGTTTCTTCCTTCAGCAACTTCATCCTCATATCTCGGAAGAGTTTCGTCCTCTACATAACAAGACACTTCCCTCCTCACCTCTACAGCAGAGACCCACAAACCTTGAATCGTTCGCCTGGAGCAAAGACCACGGAGCCAGCAAAGGTCACAAAATCCTCCACAGCCACGACTGATGCATTAGATGTCAACTGCTTAACCAGCCACGTAACAGTCACTGTGCCATCGTCGCCTCGCAGGCGTGTTACATTACAAGTTACAAAGGCCCCTTCATTTTCCACGCGTGCTGGACTGCATGGTGCTTGGAGTCCAAACAATCCGTTAGCATTATCACTCTTCAGAACTGCAAGATGTGGGTGATGCTAAATTACTATTAGACACATTTTTTTATGATTAAAGATTCAATTAGAAAAATGTTCAAGGGTACAATACAGAAATTAGAACAAGATCCCTCTGTAGTTGTTGTTTAAAGTACATGCAAAATGGGTCACATGGTAAAACTTACCATTCCCCCCCCCCCCCCCCCCCCC
>SMGT01007363.1:204068-229596 GCA_004794575.1 Lanistes nyassanus
TAAAATTGAACTGATATTATGTAAAAAGGCCAGAACTAAATAAAATAAAAACTATAATTTTAAACACAGAACTGAATAAAAATAAAAATTGTTGATTTCCTTGAAAACTAAAATGAACTAAAAATAAAAATTAATTTTATAAAATAAAATAAAAACTAAAACTATAATTAATATCAGAACTAAAATATCACTGGTTTCAAGTCTGTCCTCTGAAGTGAAACATTGATATTTTGCTTATCATATAACCCCACAGCATTATTAATATAATTCAGAAAATATTTCTACATGGATCATAAATCCCCTCAAAAGGCCTTTTCATTGTGTTATGGGGCCACAAGTAAAGTTTTACCTCCCAAAATGTCAACAGTGCCACCAAAAGGCCTCACATCCTGTTCATTGACTGTTCCTGCAGAGGCCCCCACTCCTGACACTGACCATCGAATAGTTGCTGTTCCACTTTTTCCCTCGCGAACAATCAGCAGAGGAATCTAAACAGATGTACAGATCTTTCAACTACAGGTTCTTAACACAATGGAAAACAGATTTCTCGTTGTAAAATATTTGTATCCAGGCACACAGCATTTCCATTCTGACAGATGAGTATGCTTTTGATCACTACAATCACCGTGTCACCATCACCACCACCAGCATTTATTCCTTCAAAGCCCCACATTTTACACTCACACGACAAGAAAAAAATGTTATAAAGAAGATCAATGAAAATATTTTAGGTACTGAAATTTACCTTGAGAGCACCAGAAGTTGGCTCTTTCACAACAAAGCTTGCTGTACTGTTGAAGCCAGTCTCCCCATTGGCTTCAGACTCTGTCACGGGCAGTGTAACCTGCTGTCTTGTGCCAAGGGCAGGGCTGTTGTAGGAGCCATACAGGGGGACTGAAAAACCAACCCCATAAAACTAACCAGACATACGCATGAGTTCCTAGTCTGTTCCTTATCACACATTGCAAATACATAAATTATAATGCAAGTGCATATGTGGATCCAAGTGATTTTGAACATATTTAGATGTATTTGCCTGTGTATGCATGCAGGCACATGCATGCACACACACACATATGCATATTTCAAGAAAACTACACCAAAGAAATCTTTAGTTTAAAAAACAACTTACAAGTTTGCACTTTCACCGTTTACTGTACACTTTTTATAATCAATATTTTATTAGATGCTTGGATGTATTCTACTGTACTCTGCTAAAAGGTCTTATAGTTAAATAAATGAAACAAAACAAAATGGAAAAATATTTTGTTTTCAATCTACATGTACCTTGCTCTGCAGTTAATAAATGAATGCGGAATGGGAACATCGGTGATGCAGCTTGCAACCACCTAAACTACCCTTATCTGTCTTCTGCTATCTGTAGCAGAGCTGGGATGACAAGTGGTGTCCGTTCCTTGGTGGTGTCAAGCCAGCTTCCTTTGCCTTCTCCTCATCTGCCTTCCAGCGTGCCTTGCAAGATGGTCTTAGCAAGTGTATTGTGACATGCTGGCAAACCATGCCAGCTTTCTTTTCTTGATGTTGGCAAGGAGATGTTCCTGTGCACTAGCCAGTGTTTCTATTTTATTTCAGACACAGAAGTTTGTCTTTGTGTTCTGTCCAGGAGATTCTGAAGAGCTTGTGCCAAAACATTTGGTCCCAAAGGCTTTGATCTGTTTTTCTAACTCAGCTGTCAAAGTCCACTTTCACAGCCATACAGCAGAACGGAGATGACTAGAGCCCTGTGGAGCTTGATCTTGGTGGGGGAGCTGATATGACATTATTATTTTATAAATTGCTGTTTGAAAGTGTTGCTGTTCCTCCATAATTTGCTGAGATTTGAAAGAACTGCTGTTCCAAAGGTTTTTCTGATCTTGACTTCTGTAGCTGATCTTCCGTCTCTGGTCATGGTAAATCCAAGATATTTGAAAGTTTCCACTTCTTCCAACTTCCTTTACTTTCAGGGATAACTGCGTGGGTGTCGCTTGTGCTGCTATCACTTTATTTTTCTTAGAGCTCACCTCTATCCCATAACCCCCAGTTGTTAATTAAGAATTAAGCCTTTCTGTCAGTCCCTGCAGATCTTAGCTGCGGCCGACCAAAGATTGATGTCACTAGTGAAGCGCAAAACTCTTCCTCCTACTGAGACGGTACATGTGTATTCGTGGAGGGTCTCATACATGATCTTTTCAAGGAAGAAGTTGAACAAAACTGGTGACAGTAAAGCAACCTAGTCAGACCACTTCTGTGGTTGGGAACAAAGTCGCCTACCTGGTATTGAGTCACAGTAATGCTGAAGTTTCCCAACAGTGCTTCAACGAACTGCACCAGGCCTTCTTCAGTGTTGAATGACAGCAGTACATGCAAAAGGGCATTGCGCTATACTGTGTCGAAGGCCTTCTTAAAACGAACAAAGTTGTAGAACAAGTCTTTCTGGTGTTGTAGAGGTTTTTCAGGAATGACTTGGCAGTGGAAAATTTGTTCCACTGTGCTTTTCCCCAGTCTGAAGCCCTTATATAATCTTTTTTGGTCTTTCATCCAGACTGTAGACTTCGACAAGGATTTACATTGCAAATGCATGCACACTTACTTGTTAAAAATCAAAAAACAAGAGAAATTCCTACCCATGGAAAGCCAAACATCAGTCAGATGGGCAACGAATTGTCCATTAGTGGTCAGAAATGCAGAAGGGAGAATGCTGACGTCTACAAGAGTAGAGTCTTGACCAGCCAGCAGTGTTGCTATTATTTCCCACTTGGAAAAAATGTTCCCTGATCACATACACACATAGCATAACTCAGAAAAAATTTTAAAGTTCTACAAAAATGTTCATGTTCAGGTCGGATTGCCCTCTTATTGCCAAAAGAAGTTTTTTTTAATTTAAAATTTTATGAGAAATGTATAAATTCAAAACAAATCTTTTAAGACAATGTTTTAAAAGTTATTTTTGATTTCAAATTTAAAAACTTAGCAAGTTGATACTATGATAGATAGGGATGCTGCAGAACTTTAGCTGGCATACAAAAAAAAATTCCCCTTCCATCCCCCCCCCCCCCCCTTCACAAAAAGCTCATGTGTTACAGCACATTATAAAACAAGTTCCAAACTTCAAAGGCAGCGTCATTTGACATACCTGGCAATGCCCATATACCTCTCTCAATGTAGGAAACCGAGACGTTCACCTGCAGATCCTCTAACCGTCCACCACTTCTTGTCACAGACAGTCTCAGTGTCCTTGGTTGTGTGGTCTACATTTTAAATGGTTGTTTGGAAAATCCGTAAAACATAAGCATGCCTGCTCAATTAATTAGATGTACATGCTGCATAGAGTTATCTTAAAAATTAATGCAATAAGTTTGCTCGTTGATTTAAAAGGTATGCAGAGATTTTTTTTTAAACGACACATAACTCTCCATAAATTTCCATTAAGTTTTAAGCTACATGTAGTTGATGATAATTAATTATACTGAAAACTAGTGCAGCAATTTCAGGAATAAAGATTGGCTCTTTGACCTCACTAAACAAACATCAATTATGACTTGTCATTTTCAATTGTTTAAACACAACCCTCCTCTCCCCCCCAAAATAAAAATAACAGAGGTCAGACTTACTGTTATTATCCTGTGACTTGTGTCAGGTCCAAATTCCACAGTACCATAGACATTATCGCTATCTTCAATGATGAATTTGGCAGTCGTTATGCCCTGTACCTCGGCACTGTTGGTTCTGTTGTTCCTTGACAGCACCACTTCAAACTGCTCAGCAGGCTCTGGAAGACTGTCTTGCACAATAACAAGCTGAATTATTTTTTGGTTTTCTCCAGCAAGAAACACTAGTTCCCCTGATGAGGGCCCGACATCCTGCTCCACAGGCTCTGGTCTATTGTTGGAGCGAATAACCTTCCATGAGACAGAAACAACACCAAAAGTGCCTTCATGACGAACCACCGTGAAGTTTGCTACGCTGTACATGTCTTCGTTGACTAGAACAATTGATGCTTGGCTCTGACCTTCAGCAGAGGGCTGAAACGTTATGATGCCACCTGGGTAGTCATTGGCAGCAATAACAATCTCGGCTACATATGGAGTTTTCAGGACAGCATCTCCGGTTTGTAGTGACAGAATCACTCGGAAGCTCTCATCAACTTCTGGGAAGATGTCATCAATGATTATGAAGGCAACTGGTTTTACGGTTTCTCCTGCTTTGAAAACCAGCTGTCCGTCTGAAGTGGAGACATCACTGCCAAGAAGGGCAGTGCCAGACTCAAATCTGTATGTGATGGCCACTTCTCCATTTGTTGGGCCAATAGGGGTACCATCCATGTTCAGGCCTCTCAGCACATCAATGCTCAACGACCTGGTCCCAGGACCTTCCTCAAACCTATATGTACCCTATGAACACAATTTTAGCCCTTTAATAAAGAAATAAATAAAAATAAAAATCTTATGGCTTGTCTCAGATTATATGTCTGTGTTAAATATTGTTTCATCTAATTCGATTATATGTTCAAATTTTAAATAATTTCAACATAACAATTTACAAAAGAAAAATTTCCCCACACCCCATGTAAGTGCATCATACCTGACTAACACACCAGTAAGTTAAAAATAAAAAAAGTTCAACTGCAAAAAAAGTTCAGTTTATGATACCTACATTCTTAATTGCACTGACCTGTGAGAATCGTACAGGTGCATCGTTAGCTGCAATAATCAACTCCAGCACAGAGTTGTTGATCCTGGCATCATAGGTAGCATACGTCAACTGAACTGGGAAAGATTCATCATTCTCTGGTTCCTGTTAAAAAAAATGAAAGTTTGAAGTACAAGGTACCTTTAGCCAAGACAGAATTGTAACAAAATGATGAATTTATAGAAGGGCTGCAACTGCTGCTTAACCTAATGAATTATGTCTGTGGGTCTCAAGCCTTTGATGATTTTTTTAATGTGTAACAGCAGCAATTAGAATTAAAAATATTAATATTTAACAATGGAAAATTACTTGAAAGAATTCTCTTTTATTAAAGGAGAGAGCAAGAAAGTATCTAAGGTAAAAATACAGAGACAAACTTATATAGGGGAAAATAGAAGCAGTGTTTTTCTCATCTCCAGATCATCCCATCACTATGAGCTACAAAAGTAACACTAAAGGTGGTGATTCAAAAGTCCTCCATGAAAAAATCATCTAATTTAAATAATTCATCTTCAAATACGTGACACAGTTATTACAGCATCAGGAAGAATCTGTAGCTGCAGGATGGCCTCCCTTTCCTGTGGCTGGAAAGTAACTGTTCCAACAATAGGTCCAATGTCTAAGTTGCTGCTGCCGTTTGCACTGCCTGCTGTCATGTTTACCTATCATAATGCACCACAATCATATGTCGTTAACCTTTTTCAGCATAAAGCATGCTGGGTAGGATGGTCAAAGAAAGACAAACAGCTGTGGAAGGCCTTTGCTGCTGCCCTACATGCCAGAGGGTGTAAAGGGCAACGAATGACTGAACGAAATTTTCAGCACAAAAACAATGTACACGAAGCATCTCTACCACGAATGAAAAAGCCTTTTTACGTCAAAACAAAACACAGCACTTTGATACAGCTCATTATTTTTATGTCAAAATACACCTGACAAGATTAACTATATAAGTTAACGCTGTTATAAATATCTGTAAAAAAAAAAAGTTTGGAGTGTACTTTTCTCTAACAGTTTTGGTCACTGTTAGGCAAATTTTGCTAACACCGCTGGCAAAACAGAAAACATACTCACAAGGAAAGTGACGCCAATAGTTCCAAAATACGACACAGAACGACCTATTCTTAAGCTGACTATGGAAGTATGCAATGTCTCCTTCACAATCACTGGAGAAGACTGTAAGGACAAAAAGAAATTATCAATTAACTATAAATCGCTTTATTAAAAAATAAGTAATAGTGTTTTACTGACCCATTGTAAAGTTTTCAGTAGGTATTTTTATGTAAATATTACTAATATTTAATAATACTTACTAATATCACTAAAAATACTAATTGCACCACTCACATCAAGAAAGCCGAAAACACCATATGCATCATCACTGGCATCTATGGTGACATTGATAGTGCTTGGGTCACCAAGAAAGATGCTGTAATCAATGAGGTAGAGGTGTAAATAAAACAACTCTCTGTCTTCTGGCTTGTCATCATCTCGCACTGTAAAAGTTACTGCAGCAGTCTTTGATGTTGGGGTGAAGGTAGCAACCTGTGTATCACCAACGAAGTCATTGTCTACGTCACCTGGTATCTGAAACAAGAACGTGTTTATGTTAAAACATGCATTCACACACAAATATCCACTCTTTCTCTCTCTGACTCCCTCGGTGGTCTAACAGTTAAGGCGTCCGCTAATGAGGCAGGAGGTTGTGGTTCGCATTCCAGCTGAGTCATACCTAAGACTTAAGAATTGCCAATCTAGTAGCTGCCAGACGCCTGGCACTAAAGGGAACGGCACTAGGACTGCCTGTCAGTATAATGTGACTGGGTGTTGCTGAAGCCTGTGTTATGACAGCAGTCCCACTGTGGCAGTACGTTAACTTGTCTCAAGCAACACCATTCAATGTATACCTCTTTTGTGACTTGACATTAAGCAACAAAAACCTCTCTTTCTCATGTAAACACATGCAGTGACCTCATATCTCCATCCATGTACCCACGGGAGCCCTCACATGCTCTCATACATACACATATCCACTCACTTGGGGATGACCCATGACTATGTGCACTCATTTCCAATACTAAAGAATAAGCTGCATCCCATGTGCAGCTCCAACACTTTCTTCTATATGTGTACAGAGCTGGCTGTCAGAGGTTTTCTCCAGATCTCCAGAATCTCTCTGGTTTCCTGCCCACCACCCTTCCCCTTCCCAAACACCTTCCTTTATCCTATTTTCTCCTATGGCCATAATAAGACAAACTTCATTGTTAAGGAGACATTTAAACAACCAATGCATCCCCAAACAACTAGAACTTTCTTGCACAATTTTTATCAAGAAAAAACTTGCATTTCTATGATGAATCAGATATTAAATGAGTCCTTCTGTGTGGAGAAAAGATAATATTATGTGATACAAGCACAGGAACCTTGATAAACATACTGCTCATTGGCTGGGACAGGCAATAGCATCACACAGATGATACAAATACTGCCACAAGACCACCAGAACTACGCTGAATTCCATAGAGAAGTCCACTGATAACAGCCAGCCAGAAGCTGAAGGCCCTACAACGGATATCATACTGCAGAAAGGTTTCAGTTGTGCTCGCTAATGTCTGAGGCAACACAACATCCTCTGTAGCTCCTGAACTTCCCACTGCCTGCTCAGCTTATTGGGTCCTACAATATGCAGGATTGTCCATTTATCAAGCAGTCCCACATCTACAAGCAACCTTCTAAAAGAGTATGCATAGAGACATATCACTCAGACATCAGACACTTATCCTTAAAGCATTGGCCCATGAATGTGGACATCCACACATATGTAGATATATTTTCATGTATCTGAAAGTGTGGTTAGCAGATACATGAAAATATATCTACATATGTGTGGATGTATCTGCACACCACACTTGCAAATATTTAAACGGTACATTTTCACTAAAGTCCTATTTAAAATGGTACCTTTTCATCCTATTTAAAATGGTATACACATATTTTCACCAAAATCCTATTTAAAATGGTACTCAAATTCATCAAATTCCTGTTACCTCAGCAATGACCCTTATGGTGTTGGAAATATCACCAGTGAGTTGAACATAGACGGTAAACTGCTCCCCTTCTTTCGTTGTCACTGAGCCATTATAGAAGCTTACAACTTGGCTCTCTACATCACTGACTATGAACATCATGACCAGCACAAAGACAGCCATCAGCAAGCTTGGATGAGGCATTGCTTTCGTTTGCTGCATCAACAGAAACAGTACTTTACTTACTTACAGTATACACACACTTGATGAGAACAAAAAGTGATGAAAGTTATAATGAACAAAGGAAGAAAGGTGAGAAGAAAGGTTAAAGAAAAGAAAGAATCTGTTTTCCACTGACCACTCTTATCGGAGCTGCTACTTGCAAGTACTATCACATGGAGAACTCACGCCAGCGTATATCACCTGATGAGAGAGGGATACAGATTCACAGGGCTGGTGGAGGGTAGTGACAAACTGCAGTTTTTTTTTAGTTTGAATATTAATGAGCCCGTTCTAACATCACTAAGACCTTATTGAAATAATATAGTTATTGAGCTAATCAGAAGACAAAGAAGCTTCCTCTTTCGTTGTTAGGACACTCTATGGGCATATTCGATCATGGGTGGCTTCACATGACAACAGCACACCTACCTGCCTAGATCAATGAATAATGAAGTACTGTCAATAAAGGAGATACAGAAAACATACCTAGTTTCAACTCTATTTTCACCAGCCTCTATGTTAAAGTATAAAATATGCTGATTGTATCAGAGACACAGCAGACATTTGGAGGGGTTCTGTAACATATAAAATCTCTATTATATATCGAAAAGATCTTTGATATCAGTCACTTGTATGCATCCATGATTACAATGCTTTTAGACTATCACCTGTGCAAAACACTTCTATATTTTTTTGCGACTACAATAATTTTAAATTGTTTATAAAAGTGAAATCCAGCCAGCACATCACGTGCAGCAGCTTTAGGTGCTGTGAACCTATTAAATTCAATTAAACACTGACCTGTTTATTATATAATTATTTAAAATGCATGAAAACACTCTGAAGTATTTTTAAACTAAAATAATTCTCACCTTCTGAACAATCAGATTCCTGGAAATACACTTTTATGTAGCTATGTCCACTTCTAACACAGTTGTAAGAATATGTATCAGGTTGTTTTATCCATAATACTCCAAATTTTCAGTTAGTTTTCCTTGTGCATGACAGGGTGAGTAAATCTCTCCAGAAATACACCAAATACCAGAAATCTTGGAGAATTGTCAAAAACTGAATCACAGGTTCCTGTCCACAACCTTGCAGAAGGCATCTTCCTCAAGAATGACTTTGCTGAAGCTATGCCTGTGGCATGAAAGAATGACATACATTATGCAGTAAGCCTTGATTAGATGTGGCTAATGACTGCAGTCTATAAAATATTTAAGTGCTTTCCAGACTCCAAGATGTCTTGTCTGACTTGGACTTAACCCCAGAGAAAAAGCACGTCAAGTCACCATCAAGAATATATGCTGCCTGAAACACCATATTATTGAATGGGCTGTATCAAAATGTTCAGATGTATGTTGACATTTTTGTATTCACTTGTGTACAGCATCTGTATCTAAGGTATTATTTTGGCAGTTTTGTTGTTTTGAAAACAGGTACCTCTGAATGTCACATATCCATGGTAAACTTTACTTTTTTATTTTTTAATTTTTATTGTGTGTGTGTGAGAGAGAGAAGGAGAGGGAGCTTGCAGTTGCCATTTTTAAATTTATGCATATTTCAATCCCAAACCCATAATTTTCTGGTTAATTCTGCTAGTTCTGGTGCTGAAGCAAAGTTTATTTTACCCCATGGGAATCTTAAATGTCTTATTAATAAATGCTGAAATCCACATTAGTAAAATGACAGGTGATATATTACCTTCAAGTTCTGAATTATCTCTTGGGATATATACCCACTGCCCATGACACGAAATATTCTTCTACTAATCTGAAATGAACAAAGCCCCAGTTTTATGAGCGATTAAATGGCTCATATTATCTGCTTGACACATCCAGTTAAAAGCTTAAGTTTTTGTGTCTTCTAAGGGAATCAATGGATTAAGTTTTTTTTTATAAAGCCATCCAATATGTTAACAGGATAAGTCAGGATAAAAAAAATTCTGACTGACGTGTAACTGATAATATGCAATTAAAGTATAATGTTACTTGAAACTATTTATATGCTTCTCAAATGTACTCCAGTTGTGCCCATTAGTAAAACATTTTTATTACATGCAGCAAGGGATCTCTACAGTACAGGTAACAGCACTGAGCCTAGCTGTTAGAAGCCCATATGAAACTTTGTATTGATTGTCCTTTGAGCTACCTGAGATTCAGGTGGCAACACATGCACAATTTAACCAGGTGTTGCCAAGCCAAACAACCCCACCTAGTATTAGTTCTGCTCCACTGTGTCCCTCCATCTGATCAGCTGGCCTAACACTGGCACAAGTCTTGAGGTACATGTTAACATTCTTCATGAAGCACTATAATTAGTGTTTTTCTAGCACAATTTCAGTTGTAATTTTCTTGGTGTGTTTTTTTTTTGTTTTGTTTTTGCTGTCTAGTTCATATGCCAATTCTCCTTTAACATCTGTACTAATACCCCAAAGAAATTCTCTACAAAAATGAGTATTTCAGAATTTGATAGAAAAGGGAGATATACATGTATATTATACATCATTGCTGGCAATTTTAAAAACATACCTGTAGCAAAGAATCTTTCAATGGTTCTTGAAAAACTCCATGGAGGTCACCACATTTATCTTAGCAGCAAAGTGAGAAGTTAACCCTATGATCCCCTTCTGACTGTAGTGATGTTCTCAAGATGAATTACGTCCAGCACAAATCATCCATGAATATTGATACACTTTTCAAACATTCAGTACATTTAAAAATCTGCTGTCACTAGGACTAACCATGTCCTAATTAGTAATTTTCCAGCTGTACCAATGGAAAAATTTCTTTTATGTAAAGGACCTCATCCTTGAAGCATTTAACGCAATTTCAGCTGCTTCTAAGACTTGCTACAGATATCTGCATCGCCAGCTACAGCTTACTTGAAAGAGGTCTGCCACACCCCATGTTAGGAAAATAACATCTGTCACACTGTGAATGAGTGAATACTTGTGGCACGCTGGACCAGTGATTTCATTAGTGCACTACGGACATCTATGTATATGGTTAAGAACCAGACAAAAATATTACTAGTTTAAATGTTTTGTCTTTTCACAGCATTAATAAAGAACAAATGAGGACAGAGAGCTTAAATAAAGGGCGTCTGCATACGGCTATGTTTGAGCGCTGCCAGTATCTTTGTTGGAGTTATCTTTTCACAGCATGTTTTAGTTTATATTATTATGTATTAAACCTTAGGGGCGGGGTTAAAAAGGCTAAGACTATGGACAAATCCACTGCAACACACATTTCTTGTATCTTTTTCTTCAAAGCAAACTTGAGACCATATTTGTTTTCAAAGGCAGGGTTCAATCCACAAGAATTCCCAACATCTAAACAAATTATTATTCTGTTCACAAGATGGCCTTTTAAAATTGAGGTTCTTTTCTGAAGAAAGAGATTAAAACCATAGTTCTGATGGGAACAAATGTTACAGCTCACTGTCACACTTATACTGATACACTTAATGTGCAGCATGGTAATAACTTTTTTTTCATACTTGTCAGCAACTTACTATAAATTTTACTTCCCCAAAGGTGACCAACACTTGCAGACAAACCTACTCTCTTGTGAAAATATTCCACATATTTGTCTGGTCAGGCATGTTCTAAAATATGTAACCTTCCTGACGACTAAATTTACCTGCCCCAGGCATTAGACGAACAAAAATTAATAAGATAAACCTCACACGATATTGCTTGAAAATTTTCACCCTTATAGTGGCCATCACAGACTACACCTCTTTCTTGTAGGCATTTTAATTATCAAAATGAATTATTTCAGAGTTAATTTATAAATCTTCGTTTGCTATGAGGCAGCTTTGAAAGTCAAAGCATCCCAGAATACTAGGCAGGATAAAACCTCTATTCTTAACTACCCGGAATGTTTTCCCACCCACTTCCTAGCTGCATTGACATTTGCAACAATATACTGCTGTTAACTCAAGACAAACAGAAATAATTTCAAGAATTATTTAAACAGGACTTCTGAAGGAATACATGAATGCTGTATATCAAATATGCAGTTATTAAAAGTTCTTAACTTTTCTTTGGCAACTGGGATGTCATCAAAGGAAGTAAAGAGAAAGTAAGAGTGAATGTGACCAGTTTAGAATGAGAGATCCTGTAACGCAATGACAAAAATTTCAAAAAATCAATAAGTCATGCGAATAAGCTTGATTGCTTTATGTAAAAACAGAAAACATTCAGCCCATTTGTAACAACTTTTCTTTATTTCAAACTCCTGTTATATATTAAAGATTTAAAAAATAATAAAGCTTTGTCTTAGTGTTAATGTATTCTTATGCATATCGATTGCTATACACTTATCTTTATTTCAAACAGAAGCAGCCAGAAGAAATAACATTACTTCTAGTAAGGTGTTTGTGGGGGAACTGTTTTACAAAAACTTAACGAACAAATTGAACAGAAAGGGATGCTTGAAAGAGTGTTGCCTGTGGATCTAAAGGCAGTGGTAATCACAAATGAAACTTATCAGTGCTTTCCACAAAACTGAAGGAATACATTAAGATTGTAACTTTTCTTGTGTAACTGATCCATGACTGAAATGCACAATCACTAGCATATACCATTTATAAGTATCACGGAAGGTGTCTTTAAATATGAACGGAAGGAAAAAATGTGGATAAACTAGTTAACATCCAAACGTTACTATAATTTTTTTTAAACAAAATCCACTACCCCCGTCAAAAAATGTCTTGGTATCACAGAGAAGGATCAACATGACCATATGGGTCATACATTCCCTAAGGAAGTTAATCTTTCTCCAACTTAAAATATGCTTTCTAAAGATAAATCTGTGTTGACCAGCATGCATCCATTAATATTCAACATTAAAAAAAATATTTAATATTCATGTAACTGGTTAATATAAGCTGTACTATCTTTCACTTGCCATGTCTATCTCTTTAAGCACAAATACAAAATTTTTTATACTGTTTGTATTAATATTTCATAGTTTTCTTGGGTACAAACATGAGCAATACACCAACATGGGTAAGAACTATTTACACACACACACACATTGCAAAGTATACAATCCAAATGCATTTCATCATCATCAGGTTTATATTTTTCCTTACAATACATATCTTTCACTTAATTTGCAAATTAAAAAATAACAATCGTATTCAAAAGGTCTCCATAAACAAACAAATGTCATAGCTAACCAATCACTCCCCCCCCCCAAAACACAAACACAAAAACAAGAAACATAAACAAATTTGATGAGTAAACACAATACAGTGTACCATGCAAATAAAAGCCAAAATAATGAGACAGAAAATCAACAGCAGAAACTTCATAAACCATTCAGAATGACCAGTCATACCCGTATTCCATCAAACACTTTAATTCAGACGACTTCTCTCCCACAGCTAATGATGATCTTCACCCCTTCACCTCGTTTTGCAGCTTCAAAGGCTTCGATGGCTTTATCCAAGGTGAACCGATGGGTTATCATTGGTTTTAAGTTTACTTGGCCAGATGCAACCATAGCCAAAGCAGTTGGATAGCTGAAACAAATTGACAACCCAATGTCTTCACCTCTGAGTGAGTGACTGAGTGAGTGAATGTTGGGGTTTAACGCCGAGCCAGCAACAAAGGCTATATCACGGCAGACCTTCACCCCTGAAGAAAACTTTGTTTCAAGCATCACAGAAAGGTGACAAAGGATAAATGACTTCTGAATAAAACTAGATTTTAAAAAAAATGTGTGCAAGGTCAATAAGTTATTTTGCCAAGCAACATTTAAAAATTACTGATAAAACTTGGGTGTACATTTGAACATGTTCTTGAGATTTGTTTTTCCTTTGGTGATTAGAATAGTAAAACTAAAAGATGTGTATGGCTAAGCGCAGACATCTAATACATGGCTCTTGCTGGTTGCATGGGTTTTATTTTTCTTTTAAACTATGCCAAAACAATAATTTTACTTTAAAGAAATTTTAAATTTTCAAAATATATATTTTGATTACCAGTTTGCATATCTGAAGATGCCTCTGATGTCAACTTCTCGGACTGCAGCATTTACCACAGGAAGTTCCACGAGGTCAGGTCCCAGACCCACCAACACCACACAGCCACCAGAACGGGTTGACTACAACAGATATGTTATCTTCTTCCAGTAATTATTCACATTACAAAGCTACAGAGACATAATTTCACTGCTAGCTATTAGTATGACTAACAATGATTGCAGTGAACGAATTCAAATGTACAAATTAAAAACTAAAATTAGACACTCAAATATTTGTATCAGCGAAAGGTATAGTAAAAAAAAAACCACCTTAAAAACACAACAGAAAACATCTATAAGACTTTAAACCAGACCTGGGTACCCCTACCAAAAGCTTTCAGTATTAAGAATCATTAATTTCAGTATTTTCAAGTCAAAATCATTATTTTTTTCACTCCAGAACTGGCACGAGTTCCTGTTGCCCTTTGGGTACAGCAAAATCATGTCGATTTGCAGACAGAAATATCCAAAACATGGAACAGAAGTGCAGCGAAGACAAATTCGGATCAGAAAAATAAAACACATCATCGCGAATCTGAAATTCATGTTTTTTCCGCAAAATCATTTTCTGTATTTAAACGCAACTTCCATATAAAATACGGAAAAATTGTACGGGTACCCAGGTTTGTTAAACCAATAACTCTGACATTAAGTAAATGGCATACAATACAGATATGAAACACAATATAAAAAAAAGTAATAGTTAAACAGCAAATAACTATTTCTGCTGAAGTACTGCCACAATAATGCAAGTCTCTCTCCTCTCCGCCACCAAATTTGGAATATCAGAATATTTAGGAATGGGTTTACTATAACCTTTCTAAAAGATTTTGTTTTATGAGGGAGTTGGGGGAAAGGAATCTTCTTACCTTAAATTCATCATCCTCAGTAAATGGTTGGAAATGTCCAGTTCAACCAAGTGAAAATTTTAAGGCTGAACTTGATTTTTTTTTTTCCTTGGTTAATACCCACAAACCTTTAACTCACATAAATAGCCGTGCGGATGCTGGGAGGTGCTCCGCTGCATTCAATGGTCACATCAGCAAGGGTCCCCAGCACATCTTCCACCTGGGCAGCAGTCACTTTTGCATCTGGACTAGACACCTTGATGACATAATCAGCACCCATGCTCTTTGCGAAGTCCAGGCGCTTCTGATCAATATCTGTGTCCAAACATCAGAAAAATTTATGATTTGAATATGGAAGCATTTTACAAAGTTACACTGTAGCAATATGATGTACTTAGCGGTAAAGACAATGGAAAGAACTTGCAGAAGCAACAGTAGGATTTTTTTTTAAAACACACAATGCTATAAAGGTACAACAAAAGGAACTTAGCCAAGCAAGAGTTAGACAACAAGTCACTGTTCTGGGGCATAACCCCTTCTTCAGGACAGCACAGACAGATAACAAATAAAGATAACTTAGCCGACAAGAAGGCTTATCATGCACAGTCAATGTCCAGGAAGAGAATGTGGGAGAGAGAAACACAGAGCATAGGAAGCAGAGCGTGTCAATCAGTGGCGGGGAGTACTAAAGCCAATAGAAAGGTGTGTGCTATCAGCACTAGTGAAAGGGAGGGGGGAGAGGGTCAGGGAAAAGAGGTGTGGAGGTGGTAGCAAAGGGAGACAGGAAAGGGGGAAGGGGAAAGGACAATGGGTGGAAGAGAGGTTAATGTTTTAAGTCCTGTGGGGGTCAGTGCTGAAGAGGGAGCTAAAATGCGACTCCACGTTTGACCACAAGACTATTTCATCTCCCTCTTCCGCACTATGGCCCCCAGAGGACTTAAAACATTAAAGGGAAACTTAACCCTAGAGATGAATTCATAGATATTGATATTGTGAGTCTTGTCAACCATAAATTTCAAGCTGCATTGGTACTATTTCCATACAATTCACGTTTTAATATCGATAAATAGTGGCACACGGACGTCGCCATGTTGTGGTACTCTTTCGCAAATGAAAGCAAAATATCGCTGCTGTCGTCTGGTCTGGTGACGTCAGTTCTCCAGAAGCATTCTTCAACATGCCACAGTGCGTTCGGCTGTTTCAACGAACAGTGCAAATCGTTTAATGTAGACGGAAGCCACAAAAGCTTTTTTGGGATTCCAAATCCAGAAAAATCAAAAGATTCCTATGCACTTTGTAAAAAGTGGCTTGAAAATTTAAAGAACGCCAAGTTGCCTCGTCATGCGAAAGAGTATAAATTAAAATGGCACAAATCGCTCTTCGTGTGCGAAGACCATTTTACGAGGGAGTCCTTTCAAGGCACCAACAAAAATGATGTGGCTGCTTCGCTTGGTTTCAAGACTTTTAAGAAAAAGTTGAAGAAAGGAGCCATTCCGACAATTATCAATACAAAGTGTGCCAGTGAAAAAGGCATTGTAGTAAGGCAAGACCGGACGGAAGCTGAGCCAGAGAGTGAGAACAGACCGGTCATACGAAACCCCGAACAGCCACCCAAATTTATGGTTTTAGGTCTAACTAAAAGGTTTTAAAGGTATATCCAGCATCAGAATGCACTTTCTGAATTATTTGATGCATAATATGTCCAAATTCGATGTTTGTGTACGTACATTTTACAGGTTTGTGTCGGTACTGTTATCGTCTGCTCGTCTGCCGTGTATACGAAATACCGAACACTGGAACAGCCACCGAAATCCATTGTTTTAAGTCTAAATAAGAGGTTTTAAAGGTATATTCAGCATATTTGGACATATTATGCATCAAATAATTCAGAAAGTGCATTCTGATGCTGGATATACCTTTAAAACCTTTTATTTAGACCTAAAAACCATGGATTTCGGTGGCTGTTCCTGGCTGACGAGCAGACGGTAACAGTACCAAAACAAATCTGTAAAATGTACGTACACAAACATCGAATTTGGACATATTATGCATCAAATAATTCAGAAAGTGCATTCTGATACTGGATATACCTTTAAAACCTGTTATTTAGACCTAAAACCATAAAGTTTGGTGGCTGTTCTGGGCTGTTCGGGGTTTCGTATGACCCAGAGCAGATGATTACAGCTGAGAGCGATGTCACTAACAAGTCAAGTTTCTTTATTCCTTTACCCTCAGGGGATATTGAAAAGAAAAATTAATGTCAAAGAACACATGTCAATCGTAGTTCATCTGACAGAATATACATCTATTGATAAAAAACATTCAATTATTATTGATTAATAAACACACAAATAACACGCTCAATCACGCACGCGCCAGAGGTACCCACACGCAAAAACATAGGCACCCATTCATCTATTTATTAATGCACTCTAGTAAGAAGTCAATACAATTTTTTTTTAAAAGAAAAGAGTTGATAAAGTTTAAATGTATTTGACCGGCTCGAGTAGTATGGTGTCAGCGCGGTGCTGCGTTCAGCTGTAAAAACGTCTGCCCGACATCTGTGACGATGCTGCTTTGCGCGCTATCGGCTGCGGGCTGCAGTAGCTTTCTCCCTGCCCGGGTAACTGACGTCACTCATCAAGGCAACATGGCGGCCTCCATGTAAGGCCGATGAGCGGCATTAAAAGCTTGATTTTAAGTGAACAGTTCTTTTGTGGCTTGAAATTTAGGGTTAAAAAGACTCACAACATCAATATTCATCATTTCAAGACAGGTTACTTCTAAGGTTAAGTTTCCCTTTAACTTCTCTTCCAGGGGGTGGATAGCGGTGGTTCATCACAAAGATCTCATGGTAGTACGTGAAATTAAAATCTTGCTTTGATGTAAAATCGTGTTTTTAAAGATTGTGAGGCCTGTAGAATTTCAAGTGTTTATTATGTACAAACCTGTGACTACGACTTGAGATGCTCCCCTGGCTTTGGCAGTCACTAGATTCACAATTCCAATGGGTCCTAGGGAATAAAAACAAGACATTACAGAAATACATTACATTTCTAAAACTTTGTCAACAGTATCCCTTCATGTTTTTCTCAAGAGGTTAAGTTTATATGCCATGTTCAACCCCTCTTCAATTAGCAGCATATGCAAAATTTTCTCAACAAACTATACAAATCTAGAAGTCATTGCATTACAACTATAAGTTTTTGCTTGTTTACATGACTCCCCATTTTACACTTTACCATTTTTATTCTTGGTTACCATAATAATTAGCTTTTACATGTTCCTATGTCTTAGCCATCACCAATGTCCTGGTTTTATGCTGGGTTAACTGTTGTTCCTATCTGTGGTTTAAAGGTTTAACAGCGTGTTAACTGTTATTCCTATATTGAGATTTTAAGGTTTGCTATTTTGGTTTGAATGCGTTGCTTGCACAAAGCACACATTATGATGTGCTCTTGCATGTTAAAAATCATCAAATTAAATAAGACACACCAACTGAGAACTTTCTCAACAGATTCCAAACCTTCAGTAGTTACTGCTGATGCCCATAAACGCCACAAAAAAACCATTTTATAATACTCAACAGTTTCCATAAAGAAGCGAAAATCCGTTGGCCCAATAACAATCCTAACTTCAGCTGGCTACTTGATACAGCTGCTGTCAAAGCTCAGTGGATGCAAAGAAGCACAATTATTTTCATTTTCAAGGCTTTTGACTCACACAGACAACTAGCAATCGGTGAATGGGCTGGCTAGATGGTATTTTGAATGGACATTCTGCATTTTTTAATATATAAGATATGGGAAACTAAGCTTCTCGCCAATCAACAACTTTGTGACAACAGCAACCCTGGTTTTTTATCTACTTTATGAACACATGAAGTTCTTACCTGCACCACAGATCAGCACATTGCTGCCCAAGCCAACATTACCACGATTACAGGCATGCACACCAACAGACAGTGGTTCTAGCATTGCTCCTTCCTCAAAACTGACATTATCCGGAAGTCTAAGAAAATAAAACACAACTGATTTGGTAAAACCAAAGGCTTTTTCTACTTAACCGGCATCTTATTGTTACTTTCTTGAGATCCTGATATTTATGTCTTACGGGCAACAACCTGACAATTGAGTAGGCATTTCCTGTAATTAGATGATAATTCCAGGGAATAATAATTTGTTTGCCCATGTCTCCTTCCAGTGATAGACATAATAGGTTTAACACTACTTCATTTTCTTTCAACTGCCCTGCCACGCCCGTTTCAGTTGGATTTACTCGGCTAAATGTGACCTGTACCAAGAGCTAAATTTACTTACCTAGTGTGATCAGGCACTATTTATGTCAGGTCCTGATGTCGCGGTTTTGTCTCTGTCGTGTCTAGGGGTATGGCGCTTTATGTGTTTTACTACTCTGCTCGTTGACTAGAGTTATCACAACATAAAAATGTGTCAAGAAGGGGGGAAACTAATACTGCAATCACTACCTAATTTCCTCAATTTCTAACCGGCTCAAGCCCCCACCCCCTTGCTTGTCACGCGCACAACTTAACAAAAAGCAGGCAACGATAATACACTACTCTATTTATTTACAGTTACTCCAGAATATTTCACTACACAATGAATGATGCTCCACTATACATCTACTGGTATACGTAGAACAATCACTCACACTCTCATACGTTCATCCCAGCGCTATCCGTATCTACACACACACGTTATTGACCGGGTTATGAATCAACTACAGTACCGATACTTCACTTCGGTAAACACAAGGAAACACTGTATCCTTTCTGAACTAAACCTCTCTGAATATGACGTCGCGCCGACGTCTTAACACCAATAAGATCGACCGAACGATCACACAAGAACAAACCGATAAATCAACCCGTATGATTTACTACCGTCTAAGTTTGCCTAACTTATCTTCGAGCTACGGTCGTGTCCTACACTGTACGTAAACTCACATTCACGATGCTGGATAGGAATACCGCAGACGCCACGTCTCTCAGCTCCACCATCACAACACCGGTCCGAAATGCACTACTGGTTCGCTATCCACGTCGCGGTTAATGGCTGTACTCGTAGATCCGACCTCGCTGTTCGACACTTGGCGCTCAGCATACGACTTTTGCAAACGGCAATCGGCAATCGGCACTCGGCTGGTTATATAGCCAAGAGTGCGGTCTTACCAGAAAAGCCTAGCAGTTCCGGATGGTGGTCTATAGCCTGCGGAGGGTGGTTCGCCCCACCTCGCACTCAGCCGGCTACCTTCCCTCCTACACCGCGTTCTCCAGCTGTTTTGGCGAGCCAATCGGGTCGCCCGTAACAGTTTGTTCTACCCCCTGATTGGTTAGGGCAACTAGACGCCTGAAACTCGCAACACCTGATACATAAATACAAGGCAAATTTTTTTTCATTTGGGGTTTTTGTTTGGGGGTGGGGGTAGGGTAAAACAAACTTAATTTTATTTCCATAGAAATAGTAATAAAATAATAACATTTAACTATTATGTGACCAAGTTTTTTTTTTAACCTTTACTAATACTTACTTAAAACAGAAATCAGCATCATGGACATAATATCGTGCCAGATTGCCGTTATAGGGTGGTGTAGCACAAAATTTCATGTCCAAGCACAGATTATAGTGCCCAGTTTTGCAATACTTGCAGATGCGGCATGGTACCCCAGGCTCTATTGCAACCCTGTCTCCTGGAAAGACACCAGACAGTGAATTATGTTCTTTACAAAAATTACAAAAATTTCTTTACACCAGAAACTCCGCACCACTTTCTGCTTACTGACAGCATTCTAAACACATGTTTTTGTAACACATTTATTAGATCTTTCGTTTTGCAATCTGCGTCTCTGAGAGGGCTGGGGGAAAAGTTCAAGCTTCAAAGGTTGTCTCTCTTCTACTTTCACGATCTTTGCATTCTATCATTTAGCATACTAACAGACATCATGCCAATGCTACTTTTCAGAATAGCTTCATTCTAGTTTTCTTGTTTTACTTACAACTGCCAAGCCAGACAACAATTTAAAAAAAGCTTTATTTCCAAGCAGAATGCAACTATGTAGAGGAAGAAAGTTATTTAACTCACCAACTTTAAGTGAGGTGACACCAGAACCCAGCTTGCTCACAACAGCACTGGCTTCGTGACCAAGAATCATGGGAGACCTGACAATAAAGTCTCCAATCTCCCCATGTGTCCAGTAATGTACATCTGACCCACAGATGCCCACTTGCTGCATGCATAGCTGCACCTCTGTCCGGTAAGGTATATAAAAATAATTTATGACAATAATTAACATTTCATAGAAAAAACAATGACACTTTGCAAAATATTCTAACAGTACTAACACATGCATTCAAACATTTTAATACAATACTAATAAAGTAATAGTAAATACAATAGATAACGAGAAGAAATCTGTTGGAATTTTCATAACCAGCGATCTTATTTATATATGCAAAAAAAAAAGTAGGCAGGATTTTTGTTCCAATGCAGCTGCGACATATTTTGTTTGATAAATGGTCAGTGCTCATGCCTGCATATCTGGTATGGACATACAATTATGCAAGGATGCATGAACTGTGTCCTTTTATACACGCTCACAATGCTATGTATGCGCATGTGCATGCATGCAGCGAGATGTTTACTGTATATTGTACACAAGCACTTTGCATGCATACAGTGATTGCCATGGATGCACACACTTTTGGTTATAGCATTTTTATTCCACAATTGAAGCTGTTGTGGTTACGTTTTTGTTTCTTTTCAGTCCTAGGGTACAGATAAAACAAAAAATGTGCTCTAAGTGTACATATATTGCTACAGATATAGTAAGTGTAGTATTACACTATTAGT
This sequence comes from Lanistes nyassanus, assembly GCA_004794575.1. Taxonomy (NCBI): domain Eukaryota; kingdom Metazoa; phylum Mollusca; class Gastropoda; order Architaenioglossa; family Ampullariidae; genus Lanistes; species Lanistes nyassanus. Next base: position 225,759 of record SMGT01007363.1, read on the forward strand.
CACAGAGCCGAGTGAAGCTAATCAGTAATCTCAATATGAAGGTGATGTGCTTACGGCCTGGCCCCGGTTCTGGTATTGGCAAGTCCTCCTGTCAATGACAAAGAATGGATAGACTCTAGTCTATGCGTCACTACATACGGTTCAGCGTTATAATTTGTATTGTTTAATAAGACTCATGCTTCTCTGGGATACCGTAGGCTGAGACGCAAGAGGATGTGAATCTTTCGCATTAATACAGGTGTAAACAGCAGAAAATTTAACTTGGTAACAGCTAGTCAAAAACGTATAAGTAAGGCTGGATCGAGGTATATACACTATTATACTCTATAGACTCTAATCAAGAACAACTCGTGGTCTTGCTGACGCTCTGCAAAAATATACTGAGAATAATACTTTAAACTATAAAATACGTTAAAATATTTTTAAAAAACTGATAGTGTGAGAATAAGCGTGGTTGAATTGAAGCGGGAGGATTGAATTATCTATACATGCAACATTCACGATCTGCGACAAAATTCGAATCGTGTTCTGATCAAACCTAGATAGATGTGCCCTATGTGCCTACAAAACAACGAAACCTTTTTTTAAAAAAATGACCTCGATTACAGCAACTGAAACTAAATTCTCTTCTCCAGAACAAGATAAAGTGGGGATTTATAAATCATTTTCGGACAGCTCTGTACATACCAAACGCAGATCACCTTTCTTGTACAAAACTGCACTTAGGTTTGTGTCTGCCATGCTTCGATCGTATGCCAACAGTGCAAACTCAAGCTCCGTGTGAGAAGTTGCTGCAGACCACTGACACTGCGTGTCCTCGTTTTGGAAGCAAGAGTGTCGTCTGTGCGATATATAAGCCGCCCTTGATTAGAATAGGGGTGGGTGGTGAGGATCGAGGGGGGGGGGGTAAAGGGATTTTTAAAGCAATATTTATTTTCATTAAAAATAAAACCAGTGACAAATTGACATGTTCGTTTTTATGAGTTAGGGAAAAACATCATATATACCTATCCCCCCCACCCCCCCACCCACACACCACCACCACCACGTCCACGACCACCACCACAATAAGAAAGGCAAGGTAAATGAACGCTCTCTCTTCACCACACAGCGCATGACCTTCAGATTAGGCGAAGTCTCAGCATAGATTAGCGGTCGTGTACCTTCTTCTTGACCCACCGTTATCAGAAATTCAAACATTTATATGCATCACCCTATAGCGCATATTTCACAAATACTAGGCGAACAATTCGATGTATATGGTTACACTACTTAAAATATTTCTAATCATTAATGATTTCACTAGAACTTTAATTTCGATCACGACAATCCATAAATGTAACCTCGCTAACGCTGATGCATGAGTGTCTAAAATTTGTCTTCTATATCACTTCTTCTGCGACTGAGTCATCACAAACCTTTTTCACCCGGGGAAACCTATATCAGTATATGACACATTTGCAGAAACCGTTGGCAGTGAACAAGACAGTCTGAAGGAGATGATAAAGATAACTCGATCCAACAACTGGCAGCGCTATACATAGCCGAATGCAGACGCATGTGACCAAGGGAGCTTATCGTACCCAAACACGTAGCAAAGAGAGGGCCGAAAGAAAGGAACTTTAATTGGCAGATCCTCTAAAAAGATCTGCCGCGCCCCTTTCTTTATAATGGCAGATCTTTTTAGAGACGAGATCTTTCAAAGACGTACGTTGGAGATGGATCGCTCACACCCTCGGTCGAAAACCAGTTAAAATCCCTCACATGGAACCTCCGGGGAAAGACAAAGAGAAAAAGAGGTCGGTCAAGAAATACCTGTCGCCGTGACCTTGAGGCAGATAGCAAGCTGTTCATTCGTAAAGGTACACGTAAAATACACAGGGCAAATGGGCATTACGACCGCTCTTATTTGCAGACACAAACCCTTATGCCAGCCCTAGTGGACCGAGACGTCTGGAGGACTCTTAATTGTTATCAGCATATATGTCTCAATTAGAGCTATAGGATACAAGGCGATGATGATGATGGTGATACGTGCAGTACTATATATATATATTTTTTTTTTTTAGTCAGGTGTAAACTGAACGCGGAAAAGTCCCGCATTGTGAGAGAAAAATCAATATTTCGAGCAACATCGTAATGATCGATATCAAGTAAGTTTAAGTTCTCCTGGGACATTGTACAGAAAGGAGTCTCCCTGCAGAATCGGTTTTAACATTAATACAAATATGTCAAGAGGTGTTACAATGCTTTATAAATTACTAGCAGCGCTGGCTTACCAATTAATTGATACAGACTCCTTGCTGAATCAATTTCGCCGAGCGTTTCAAGACAGTATTAATTTTAGCTAGCATGCTGTTCGTCAGACCAAAATCGTTCTGATGACGATCGAGCGCCAGAAAATCCTCATTGTTGGTCCTCTGATAAGTTTAACGTTTGACATCTCCAAACGATGTTGTTCAGGGACCATACGTTTCTGTACTATTGCATCAAGCTTTACGATCGTACTGTTTGTTTTTTGACCATCATTGTGAGTGGTAAGAAGTGCATATATAGTTCACAGCCAGATCGAATTAGGCCGTATGTGTTGCAGCCTGTTATTGTTTCCAATGCCGAGATCAGAATGACCTATCTTGGATGTCTTTGCATGGCCACATAGCCTGGGGTTTCTGTGAGCCCATTTGGCATTGCAAATTATAAGAGCCAACGAGTCGATTAAAAGACAGGTGATCAGCAGAGATCAAATACTCAAGTTACTGTATATAAGGCCAGACGACAAAAACGTCCGCCAGAATCTAAGTTACGTCGATAAATATATAGTTTATTCGAACGAACTGTGTTTAATTCCCGTGCATTTAGGACTTTTTTTAAAGTTCACTTTTAAAAAAAAACTTTTAGTGGCACGATATCTGGGTCGGGCACAAAAATTCTGGGGTCACCATGTAACAGTTCTAGGATCCTGGGCTGGCTTGCACGAGCGTTATCTCCTGTTCATACGTAAGGGCGTACGTAAAATGTACAGGGCGAACTGAGCGTACGACCACTCTTTTGGCCGGAAAAAGATACAACTGCTCGTGCAATCCACCCCTGGAACTTGCGAGTACCGATTTCCCCCCACCCCCACCCCTCACACACACACACACACCACTCCAGACAGCCTTTGCTTACGCAGCCGGACAATAAGCGGCGTGCAGGTTGTTTTTTTGTGTGTTGAATTTCTGAGGAAAAATCACTACTTATTCTCTCTGAGACTCAATCTGTGACTAGCCAGGGAATATTCATCAATTTCATGTACTCAATCGCCCTTGACGATCGAGTCACCTTCGATGACTGCGCGTGACATGATGGTCAGCGGATTTCCCTAGCCCAGAGCCGGCCATTGCTGGGGTAAAATAATACGCTTGCTGTACAGTGGACTGATTTTGTATAGATCTCTTGAGGGCATAGGAAGGTCGACGGTTCAGATTAGAGGCACGGCATTCATGTTCAGCCTGCAACTTACGGGCCCCATAAGCTCGCTGTGCCCGTTAGCTGACCCGCCGTCAGAGGCGCGCGACCCTCGGTATTCACGTTGCGCCCACAGACCGGACTTCAGCTATCAGGCTGTCTATTTTTAACAATGCGCCCTAGATAGCCGGGTCAGGCAGAATTCCTGTGATGCGCATGTTCCGCGACCCTAACAAGAACTTCCGGATTGCGACGCGCGTGTTTAGTGTGTACAACTGCTCGTCACTAATATATGGGGCGGCAAGAGGGGAATGGGTATAATTCTATAACTAAAGAATTAATTCTATATTTACAGAATTTATTCTATAATTATAGAATGAGTTCTATAAGA
>SMGT01007364.1:0-20618 GCA_004794575.1 Lanistes nyassanus
ATTGCACCTAGGTTTTATCAATGGAATTTTTATGGAAATGACAAACTTAAGTGATTCCTCAGTTTCAGTCCCGTGTCAATGAACGATTCTTTGAAGACTATCTTTCATAACATTTATGATCCTGTTTGTCTTTTGTCTGGTTTTCATTTGTTGTTGTTGTGATGTATGATGGTGCTTGCTCCGGAGGAGACCTGTAGCTCTCCAGATAGACTCAATAATGAAAATCTCATTTAAAATTTCAATGTTTGATAAAGTCATGAAAAGCTACTCATTTTGGACAAGGTTTTCCTTTCCTTCTCTGACATTATTTCAAATTTTGTAGCTCCATCAGTGTTTCCCTGTTTTGTTTCCTCCCCTTCCCCCATCTCTGCACCCTCCATCACTTTCTCCTCTCCCAAGGTGGTCATGAAATCATCACTTTTGCTAAACTGAAACTAACTTGCTAACTGAAATGATAAACCAAATGTGATAGCTTTATCTCTATATCTGTATCATTTGTAACCCTCCTGGCAGCGACACCGGACAGAACCTGCTACAGCTGACTTTCTTATGATGGGGCTCACTGCCAAGCACTGAAAGACCAACAGACATTTCTGTGAACAGCATGTCCATGACACAGTCACACTGTCACAAACAAACGAACAATACATACTTTTATTATGTGCACAGTAAGTTCATATATTTTCATAAATAGCTATATTTATATTACAATTTTTTAATGGAGGGTAAGCCCTTAAAGTGCTCTGATCAGACCTAGCAGTTGCAGTGGGCCAGCAGTGCAGACTTTTTCCATATTCTGCTGGACGTTTTTAGTGATTCCATAGAGGTTTTGGCTTACTTTGCAGCTTGTTGTTTGTAGTTTGTCTACAAGCAGTTAAAATCTGCTAGTGCTTGTGCATGGCATCCTCTCATAAGAGGACAAGTTTTCAGGTGCAGTAAAAACACGCAATGCATTACGTGGCGCATTCTCGGTAAAAGGTAAAATGAAGCTTTCTGAGAAATGACTTGCTTCCTGTCGCGGCATTCGAGCTTTGTACGGAATCCGGGAAAGATTATAACCACCACTAGCCTTGCATGCAGGATGATGATAATTTTTCTTATGGATTTCCGTAGACTTCTTTTTTGTGGACTTATTTAAGAAACATTTTCAAAATCCGGGACAGCGGGCAACTCTTTGTTAATTCTAACAGTAATACTTGTATTTTAACTAAAGTATGCACATAAGTATAAAAAATACCTATTATTAATAATAATAGTGTATGATAATTTTGGTAATATTTTCACAGTGACAGTATTAGTGAAATCATATTGCAATGGTGCAGCGCTGCAGTCTTATTATGTGCATTTTATAGTTCGTTTTTTCTCGAACTACCAGACGGAAGACGTAACTCATAAATACCTAAATTTAGTATTTATTTATTGTTTTCCTTGACGACTGAAACGTTTGCATATGCCAGGGAAAAAACATTGAAAAATCCATGTCAGATCAAAGAATATCAGCAATTACTGACTTACCGTGGGAATAATTTGTATCGGGTGATCCACAGTACCCACACCGGTACCGTTCATGCTCTGCGAAGTATTCGACGATGCTGCGTTCTCTTCTCGCCATCTTGTCTGAATCAGTAAATGACCCTGACGATCAAAGGGAAGTCACTCGTTAAAATGGCGTTGACGACGCAGACACTGTCAGCATCGTGTAGACAATTTTTTTTTCTTTGTCGCACGCACCGCAAAAGTGTGGGAGCAATTGTGACGAGAGGCGTTCATTTCAGCTATGTTCCAGACACACCTGATCCTAAACACGGTACGAAATCAGAATAACTCCTCCAAATCTCAGCGCGTTCAGGCACACACAGATATTGAGATAATGAGATATGATGATATAACTAAAAAAAATCAAAAATGTCTTAGACTAGCCATGTGCTGGTCAGTGTGTAGCGTTAGGTATTTACAAAAAAATCAGTAAAATTAATTACCATAGTTTTCTTTTTATTGCTGAGTGTTTCAGCTTTCCGTTGATATATTTTTAAATATTAGTGAAGATCTGTTGAATTTATATATGCACATTTAATGTCCCCAAATTCTGTTCAATGAGCACAATTTCCCTTAAGATCCTCATGTAAACAAAAGTGACGAAAATTAATCAAATAAAAAAATCATAACTTCGTTAGTTTTTCTCAGTACATTTTAGATCATTTTGTTTGTGTCTTTAACTGCTAATGATTGACATTACTTTCAAAAAATAACTTTTTGAATTTGTCACATACACCAATACATGGCAGGAGTTTGTTTTATCCTATTTATTTATTAGCAGAGACTATACCCAGTTATTTCAGGATGAAGCCAACTTAAAAAGAAAAGCAGCTTTATCATAGACCTCTCATCCATAAATGGAATACTCTCTGCAAAGATGTGAACCATGCGAATCATCTATCACTTACCTCAGTGCATAACAAAATGTACTTTTTAGTATATATATTATTGTTTCAATATTATTTATATCAACATGTTTCTGAGCATACATCTTACCATGATAGGTAATTTTCCAAATTTACAACCTGAGCTGTCATTTGAAGGAATTTTTAGAGAAAATATTTACGTTATGGAATTCCACACCTGAGATGTAGTCAAGGAAAACTTAGTTCTAATTTTCATATATAGTTTTTAGTTATTTCTATATGATACACAATAACTATTACCCCTGAACTCACATGTACATGCACACATTTTATATGCATATACTTAGGCATACAAAGATGCATGCATAACTGTGATCAGCCTGTCTGGCATAACATCTTGTTGCAAGTTGTCTTTGATTTGGAGCTGGGAGGTGTTTTGAGTTTTCATTCATGAATAGTACATGTAGTACAAATGCCTACTAATAATAACAAAACCTTATTTTCTGACATCTTTTTAGTGATTTTCCATTACTGGGTCTACAGCACAAGAAATGTGTTTCTTCATGCTGCTGTGTATGAGAAAAAAACCAGGTTCATGTAATTTCAATGTAACAGACTAAAATAGTTTTAAAAATTTCAAAATTGCACTGCACACTTTGAAGTTGTTTTAAACTGGGTTCTGCTACCTCCTGTAAAACTCTCACACGTTTTTTTAGAATACAATGATGTTCCCACATCAAATAAAACCAGTTTTTCTTTCCTCTATATTTTGAAACTAAACAATATTACTCTTTTTCTGCAGGCAGCACGACTCGTATGAATCTCTTTCAGTCTATCACCAGTGCTCTGGATGTTTGCCTTGGAAAAGACCCTACAGCAGGTCATTTGTTTCTTCTTTTTTTGTGACAATGTTTTGAAAATTTGCTTGGATAATGTACTTTTTGAAGGTATTTCAGCATGCGTCAAAGGACTGTCAAAGCAGAAATATGCTATAATTCTTCTAAGACTCTAACTACACTGTGCACTACAGCTACAATTAAACTTCGCAACATTCACTAGCCTTTGATGAAGAACTCATCACATTTGTTGGTGTGAGTGTCTGGTGTGGTAAAATGCATTTGATTTTAAGTCAGCATGTTTTCATGCTCTAGCACACACATCTGCAAAATGACATAACAATGAGATTTGCAAGATATTTGACATCAGTGCCAGGAAAGGGTTGTTGTATTTCACCTGCCTGTCTAATCCTGGTCATGATGTCACCAATGGATGCAGATTTTCCAAGAAACCAAGTACTGAAGTAGCAGCTGAAAAATTTCATGCATTTGTAGGATATGCGAGCTAGTCTTCTTGACTTTACAAAGGCTTTTCTCATAGTTTATAAGACATAGTAATAGACATCTATTATCTTTAGTTGGGATCGTGGGTTAGCGTGCCTTTAAGAAGAGTTTAAGGGGTTGATATATGTAACTATGTATGCCTAAGAGGTCAGTGTCTGGTTAAAAGAATGGGAATTTCAGGTAGCATTCTGTGAAGCATTTTTCCTGAAAGGCAGAGTATAATAAACTAGTTTGAACCAGTGAACTTGTCAGTGTTTACACAAAACTATGGAGCCTTTCCTTTAATCTGTAGTGTTTGATACAAAATATACAATCCATGTAAACATATTTAATATTTTTGAAACCAGTCACGTCTTCTAAGTAAGCTTTAAGTAACTTTAAGTAAGCTTAAAGTTTAAATGAATATAATTTTGTCATGATTTGGACACTTCTGAGTTCATAGAATACAGGGTGATTTTACTTAAAACATTTCCATATATCATACATATTCAAATATCTTGGGAAAGTAAGGGGAAAATTCATGTTACAGGTTTATTTTCAATTTTCAGATATTCATTTTTTAAAAATGTTTTGCAGTGATCTTTGGTGAGGACGTTGCATTTGGTGGAGTTTTTCGCTGCACGGTGGGACTTAGAGATAAATATGGTGAGACTGATGTGGTTAGCAGCTCTTGTAGCCTTTGCGTTTGCCATGGACTATCTTCCTTTGCTTTGGGTATAAAGTTATCATTTGCTTCAGTAATGTGGCATAAATCACACATCATTAGAATAGATGCCACACAAATAACTGCATGGAACACATGCAGAAACAGGACTAGAGTGTAGTCCCTACAAGCCGAGATTTATTGTTAAAACTAAGAAGTTTTTTGTGGCCAGTTATGGAGTTTCGTGCATTTGTATGCACGTGCATGTATGTATGCACAAGGGCACAGTAGAACAGGGCTGCTCAATACAGTTTAAATTCTTCAAGGAATGTATTGAAAACCAAAAAAGTTTTGTAAACAAGCAGAAACGACAGGATTGTCAAGGCTAAAAAATCTTTGTGCAGGAGCAGCCCGTGTATTCAACAGTCCTTTGAGTGAACAGGGGATTGTAGCATTTGGCATCGGCATGGCTGTTGCTGGATCAACAGCTGTCGCAGAAATTCAGTTTGCTGACTACATCTTCCCAGCTTTTGACCAGGTAAAGGTGCCATCAGCGTACTTTAGGTGACTTTATAAAGTGGGTATTGCTTATGACTTAACTGGATATGCTGTGTTGCTGTATAAACTGGGCAATGTAACTTATAAATTGGGCATTGTTGGCTGAAGTAATTTTTGACTTGATGAGTAAAAAAAGAGTGCGTCGCTGCTTTTTTCTGAGGCATCAGGCTGTGGAAAAGGGAAATGCAATTACTTAAAATCTGACTGAATTCTGAAAGTGAAAATCTGTGTGTTGACATATCTCAGAAACTAAGACAAGGTAAATATTCTACCCCTGCACTGGCAAATCTCACCCGGTAATTGCCCAGAGATTAAACTTCCTTGGCTGTAACTACATATATGTAAAGTTTTTATGAAAAAAACTAGCTGTATAACACTCTTAACAAATTTTCTTGAATTAGATTAGAAACTGAGATCAGAATGATGAAGTGAACATTGAGTGGTCTTTTTTTTTTCTCTCTCTCTCTCTATTTCAGCTTCGTAATGAAGCAGCAATGTTCAGGTACCGCACGGGAAACCAGTTTGACTGTGGTCGGTTGACAGTCCGAGCCCCTTGCATGGCTGTAGGGCACGGTGCCCTCTACCATTCTCAGAGCGTTGAGGCATTTTTTGCACACTGCCCTGGGCTCAAGGTGAGTTATGCTGTTTGCCCACTGAAGTACTAGACAGACATTTACATTTCGTTTTACTCTTTGAGTGATCTCAGTTGTTTATTGAGCAGTTGAGCACTTACAAATATTTTATGAGTAGTTGAATATGTTGAAAGTCATGGGACATAAGCACCCTTGACAGTAGCTTGCTTTCTGGCAATACGAAATGAACACACTACTTTGAAAATACTGAACATATTTAATGCTTGCCTAGCCAGTCAAGCTGTCAGAAGTTCTACTTGCCTTCAGGTGGTCATCCCACGAGGACCTATCCAGGCGAAGGGTCTCCTTTTGAGTTGTATCCGTGACAACGATCCCTGTGTCTTTTTTGAGCCCAAGATTCTGTACAGAGCAGCAATAGAGGAGGTGCCCACAGGGGATTATGAGCTGCCTCTTGGCAAGGCAAGCGTGTTGCTGGAAGGTTTGTTGGTAGATTGCTTTATCGACATATTGGTAGACACAGATAATAAGCAATAAGTATATTAGCTCACATTCCAGTTTGGGCTGTAAATAACTTTGATTTACATAGTCATTGGTGACTGGAAATGCTACAGGTGTGGTTATGCTTTGCCATAATAGCTGTGCTTGAACATGACAGCTGGTCAAAGGATGAGGCTGACAGTGAGATTGAACTATTAAGGGAGAAAATTTCTAATTGAATTACTTTCCTTAGACCGCCTGGGTATACAGAAGTTTACCTCTTTTTGTTCATCAGCAGTTTGGCTGTTGTGTTTTGCTGGACAGTTTGGCTGTTGTGTTTTGCTGGACAGTTTGGCTGTTGTGTTTTGCTGGACAGTTTAAGATGTACTCAGCATCCAACTATAAGATGACTTCCAAGTAAATGTAGTTAATTATTAATACCTGTCTTTTTTCAGATAATTCTTGTATCAGTATGCATTTCTGATAAAATAAGAAGATTTTATTCTGCATTAACAATATAGAAAGCTCATATTAGGATGAAAAAGTCAAACTGGCAAAATACTCTGCATCTCACTGTCATCCTGAGCCAGGAGCCTGAATGAAAAAAATGCTGTTTTGTTTATTAGCTTAATTTTCTTTTATCACTTATCTGTTGAGCTTTGTGAGATCCATGCCAGGTGTGTATTATCTGTACAAGGATGAATTAAGGATGATAGGGCTTTGTGACTCAGGCTAACCAGGTGACACAGCACACCTTGGGATTTAGTCAGTGCATAACCCACCTCATTGAGACTAAATACTCAGTTTTCCAAGGATTGCTCTTCATGGTTTTTGACACAGTACCCTTGAGCACTTCAGGCAGTTCAGGAGAACATGTTGATAAAATAATCACATTACATTAACAATAAGTACATGTACTAAATTTTTCAGTGCGAAGGGCAAAACAGGAAAGAGATGCAAGCAGAGAGAGAATTAGTTGTCAGGTTCAGTGCGTGCAGTGAAAGATGAACTGGGACTCAGTATTTGGAGTCCCTGTTCTGGCAGATACTGCAAACCTTTTTTTTTTTTGGCTGTCCGATGCCTGACAGGGATTGTTGAAATGATGCGCAACAAAAGTGTTTCTGTGGTGTCTAGCCTCGGCCAAGTGCAGTTCAAAGCAGCTGTTGGGTCTGTGTTATATTTCAGGGATGTAGATTTGGGCAGACACTGCATAAGATTACGTACAGGATGTTGAATGCAGGAAGTCAAAAAATACATGTAAGCTGATGCAATTACCAAAATTCTTACATCTGAAGAACTTTTAGAGAACCACCAAATGCTCACATGAGATAAAGAGGTGGAGGAAGTACCTTTTCAGGGTTGCCTTTCTTGACACAAACCACTTTGCAAACCAGATGATCTCATCAGAAAAGGCTGCCATTCATTATCAGTTTCGTGTCTCAACATGCTTCCTGATGCATCAGGTTGCTGCTGCTATGCTGCAGGATCTGATGTGACGCTGATTGGGTGGGGAACACAGGTGCACGTCCTGCGAGAAGTGGCAGCCATGGCACAGGAAAAACTGAATGTCTCCTGTGAACTCATCGACCTCTGCACCATTCTGCCCTGGGACAGAGACACTGTATTTGCTGTAAGCTTTGTGTGTGTGTGTGTGCATGTGTGCACATTTCTTTGTGTGTTTTTATTTATGGAAACACAATGATAGCAAACAGCATCCACAGCAAAAGATTATTGACATATATGTAGTTGATAATTAAGGTATTAGAGAAAATATATTTACATATTGTGTTTGCAGGCATCAACCAGTGTAAGATACGCAGAGTATGCACTGATTCTGTACATGTCACCCCACCATCGTAACTAGGTACAAAAAATACTTGTGGTACAAAAGTAGGAAAAAGTTTCAGTTTAGTCTTCGAAATTTGTCCTACATATCCAGAGCTGCTGGACTCTTTCAGCTGGGCAATGTACACTATCAAAATATTTTCTTTACAATGTTTTCATTCAAGTTTTTCCATAAAACAACAGGGAAGTTGATGTTTTGTTTAGGAATCAAGCAACTTTAATGTCAAATTTAGCGGTAGTTTAAAGTAACCCTGTCTACCTTAACGCCTATTCTGCAACAAAAGGCATCACTTCTAAATCAAGATTTAAACTTTCACATAGTGTATAAATGTCTCTTTCATTGTAAATGCTATTTCTTTCCATTGTACTGTATTGTAGTTAGAAAACAGTTGTTAAATTTATCCTCCTTATACAGGTCTGAAGGAATTTAGACTTATATCCTATGGAATGGTAAGGCTCACAAAATCTGCAAAAAGTGTATACATCAACCCATTTGAATGAGTGACTGAGAATGCTTAACATCCATAATTTCTTGGCGGTCATGAAAATCAGTTGAGGAGACTGGTGCAGTGTCAGTCCTCCCAGCAAGGTTTTACTCTTGCTATGTGCCCTGAACTAAACCAATTACCAACAGCAGGGAAAGAGTTTCCCCATTAGCTATTGAATATGTACAACCCCTTTTGGCAGGAGGTCTGAAACACTATAGACAGCTATATGTAAAATGTACTCCCAAGACTATGGATGACTTTAGAACAGAGTGTTTATTTTATAACTACATCAACATAGATGGTCATACAGTGTTTTCCAAACAATGGTGGCAAGTGGGAATCTACCAGATCAGTCATCTACTTGACAATGAGGGGACTTTTACTTTATACGAAAACCATCGGCAACAATTTCCAAATTTGCCAATTAATTTTCTTCAAGTAAGAGGCATTATCAAAGTGGTAAAAACCTATGAAAATAAAACAAGTTTGTTACAGTTGCCTGGAAACAAGGAACACAAAAAACTGTAAGTGTGGAAAATAGTTGAAATAGAAAATTAAGCAGTGCAGATACAGGTTGGAAATTGATGCTCAGTACCAAAAGGCAACAAACGGAATAAGCATCAAGAGCTATAGTTAAGATTATTTGGAAACTGAACTTCTTGTGTTTTCAGTCTGCAGCGAAAACTGGACGAGTTTTGATAAGTCATGAAGCACCTGTCACAATGGGATTTGGGGCAGAGCTAGCTGCTGCCATTCAGGTATGTAGTGTATGACTGTCTTCATATTTGTTAAATAATATTAGTGTTCAGTGTGTGTGCATACATGTCAGGGTTCACCACATGTCTGCTTTTTTTTTTTTAACAGAGTGAATGTTTCCTGAACTTGGAGGCGCCCATAGAGAGAGTGTGTGGCTATGACATGCCCTTCCCCCACGTGTTCGAGCCTTTCTACATGCCAGACAAGTGGCGGTGTCTGGAGGCTGTTAAAAGACTTGTCAATTTTTAGCTCAACACTGTGACTTCCAAAGTTTGGTTCAGGGTGTACAGAGGCATCTTAACAACAGAGGCGGTTGCCTGTCCACAGCTACTGGAAAATGTTTGTTTCTGAGCCTGTCTTCAGGAACACTTCTTTAAAAACTTCTACAATATGCCTATGACTTTCTTGTTCACACCCCCTCCCCCCACACACACACACACACTTCCCAATGACAGGCACATAAAACTGCAATAAAATGTGAAATTATTTTGGTACTAGCGCATTTAGTGCTGCAGAAAGCTTTCAATGACCCTGATGAGGTTTCAGAAATCTTGTCCCTGTCAACATATAATATCATGATCACTAGGCAGAGAGGAAATAGTGGTAGGTTTGTTTTAAACATAGGTTTGATCTTTGCAAAAGTTTGTGATCCAATCATGATTGCATTTGTTGAATCTGAAGAACTAATTGCTATTATGAAGTTGCTGAAGGTTTGCTCACAATTTGCATTATTATGTTTTCTCACTGATCCAGGTTACATGATTTTCAAAGCCCCTACGTAGAAAAAAATGTCACTGATTGGTGTTGAATAATTGCTGTTATAAAATTATTGCAGTCTTATTTGCAGTTTGCATTGGTGGTGATATTTACTGTGTGTTGAGTGTGTGTGTTTGGCATGGGGGTAGTGGGGTAGGTGGGAGTTAAGGCGAATAACTATAAACTACTTTTATTTTAAAATAGATATGAACTTGCTCTGTTACAATTTTGTACGTGTGATATTTCACAAAAAATATCACAAATACTTAAGTGCACTTTGACTTTTTTGTCCTTCTCACAGCTCAGTTATGTGGAAATGATGTATGAGATAAAAAAAATGGTTGTGGTAACATGACTGTCACCCTATGGTCTTTGTTAAGGAACAGATGAATTGAAAATTGTGATGGTATGAAACTGTTAAACTAAAGCTGGAAGCACAAAAGATTTGTACAGATGTGAGTCTGTTCATCTCTGTTTATATTCTTGCTAAATGTTGGGCACAGACCATGTGCTTTCCGGTGGATATACATGTATAGGTAAATAGACGTGAAAATGCAGTGTATGCACTCAGTAACCCATGACTGTCAGCAGGCTTTTACAAAAACAAGTTTGAGCCTGTTTCAGAAAGGAGGAGAGAGAAAGAGGCTTTCCTCTTTTGACGACTAACCCAGGGTTACTTATATTGAATTTGTTTTGTGAATAAGTTTAAGAATGTAATATCTGTGTATGTGTGAGAGAGAGAGAGAGAGAAGTATCTGTCTTATTTTAAGTTTTCTTTTTGTGTGTGTGTGTGGTAGGGGAAGGGGCGGGTAGGGGGAATCACTGACAACTGTTTTTGTTTTTGAGACGTGAACTTGCTTGTATAAAATGTGCCTATACATATCTTTATGTAACTTTTTGTAGATTGGCTGGATCAAATCATTCAAACTTCAAAGAGTGAAAAACGTGTTTTTGATATGTGAGAAGACATCAGTGCTGTGTGAAATGATACATATAAAAAAGAACCTTTTTCCATCCGCATAAATCATAATAATGTCTTGCTTTAAAGCAGTGTGTACATACACTCAGCACAAAAAGTTAAGCAACACAAGTTTGAAGAATAACCAACGACAGTTAATAAATTTACTAACAGGTGTACATATGAGGATTTGATCATTTCATCTATCAAATGCAATTCTCTTTGAAATTGCTTTTGATACTCAGAATGTTGTTAAATGTCAAAAATTCACATTTAAGACATCTCATTATCAAAAGAAAGGTCAAGATACGCCGTGTGGTGGCTGCTGCAGTCATTAATGGTGTGTATGACCTCCCCCAGCCGGCCCGCAGCCTGGATACGCCTCGGCACCCACCCAGTCAGCCTGTCCAGCTTTGCAGGAGAGATGTCCCTCCATTGAGCTATCAGCGCTTCCTGTAGAGCAGCCAGGGTCTTGGGACAGGTACGCATGTTGTAAACAGCTAACCCAAACATGTCCCATGCCTTTCCTATGGGATTAAGATCCGGAGAACATGATGGCCAGGGCAGACATGCGATGGAAGTTGAGCTCGTTCTGGACAAGAGAAGCCCTGTGACCTGGCGCATTATCTTCCTTGAAAATGAATCCAGCAACAAGTTGCCTTGCCAGAGCCATCACCAAACGTCTGATGACGTCATGCAAACATCGAGCCGCGTTCCCCATGCCTCTTCTGAAGACAACGAGGTCCGGACGTCCGCCCCACCAGATTCCAGCCCAAACCACGAGACTGCCAACGAGCGTGCATACCGCTCTCCACGTTGTCTCCAGACGGGCTAACGCCCATCATGAAGGTCCAGACAAAATCTTGACTCGTCATTGAAGACAACATGGCGCCCCTGATCCCCCACCCCCAGTGGAGGTGTTGTCTTGCCCAGTGGAATTGTCGCTGGTTGAGAGGGAGGCGTCGTGCTGGTCTTCTAGACTGGAAATTGGCAAGATGGAGTCGGTTCCTGATGGTCTGTGTTGCAGTCACAAAACGATGTCTTCTAGCAGCTAGGAGCAGCAAACGGTCTTCATGCTGGATGTGACCCCTGGTTGACCACTACGAGCCAACGAGTAGCGTCCAGCAGCTTGGAAGTGATGAAAGGCTATGTGGATGACGCTTTTGCGAACTCCAAAATGTCTGGTAGCAGCAGTAGATCTGTAACACACCTGTCTGCAGCATGCCCTTGGCACGGGCGACTAGAGCCAGTGACAAATGGCGCCTAACCATTGTTTGAAGTTACTGCTAGTCTCGACAAGATGCAATGTGGTTTTACCACTCGCACAGGACACCGTTTGGTCTGAGCAGTGGTAAGAATAGGTAAAAAGTATGACATTCAATGTAAAATGTGTGGTGCTGAACTTTTTGTGAGGGGTATATATCTGCATAGATATGACTGTGTGTGAAAAGTATGTGTAATTTTGTATCTACCTGTCTGTGCATACACGGATGTGGTAAATGGGTACATACCTATGAGACTATAAAGAATTCCCCCGCATACTTCGTAATTGTCCCTCGATCAACAAGGCAAAAACCCACTAAAACAGACTAAACATTTTTTAAAAACCGAATGCGCAACTTTTGGGTAGACTTCCTTTGGGGTATACTTAAACTCTTGCATACGAACCTGTGCGACATAAAATCATTATTAAAATCTGGCCATGGAACACCAACATTCCTTGTCAGATGCAGTTACATATAGACTGGGTGTACCTTCTGAAGGTTGTCTTCCGTATCTCTGCTCTAGTTTACCCTGTTTCCACGTTCCTTTGTCGTCTGGAACACACTTCATTGCAGTCTCTCTCTCTCTCTCTCGTCACACACACCTTGTGTACACCCAAGATGCCAGTACAGGACGGCAGGTTGAACTGGAAGGTCAAGGAGACACCTTGTTATGATTACAAGTCACCTCCTCAATGTAGGGTGTCATGACAGCCTCCTATGTTAATCGCGGGGAGCAGCAATACACTAAAAGCAGAGAGGGAGACAGATGAGAAAAGAGAAAATTTTGCTCTTTATTCACGTTCCGCCAAAGTACAGACTCTGCTTGCTTCAGTGGGTAACTGAGGGACCGTGCGAAAGAGTGGCTACGTTTTCGGTCGTCATGTTCATAACTGTACTCAAAACCAAAAGAAACGTAAATTGACACACGGGCAAGGAGTAGTCACATTTCATGCATTCGGGTTCAATGACATCAACAAAAAGTAGGTTGACACGAGGTCGCATCGTCTTTAGCCTTGATAAGTCAGTGCTTTTCCTTCGTGCAGAAAGACTAGAACTTTACGAAAAGAGGGCGCCACCCGCTAACAATAAAACCGATGCTCGCACACTCCCAGACAGACCACCTGTCAGCAGCAGAAGAATGCCAGGATTGAACGCTACAGATCGGGGGAGAGACATCAGACGACTGCAGGCTGGAAACCGTCCAAGTGTCATTGCACGTGCACTGGGTGTGGCAGTTTCCACAATCTGGCGTTGTGGTTCGCTTTCAAGCCACTGGCAGCACT
Source organism: Lanistes nyassanus (assembly GCA_004794575.1). Classification (NCBI taxonomy): domain Eukaryota; kingdom Metazoa; phylum Mollusca; class Gastropoda; order Architaenioglossa; family Ampullariidae; genus Lanistes; species Lanistes nyassanus. Next base: position 13,365 of record SMGT01007364.1, read on the forward strand.
CGGGATGGAGTTGCATTAGCCACGCCGACGGCCGCAGCAGAGTATGGAGGAGGTGAAACGAGAGGTGCGCCAACAACATCCTGCAGCACGACCGTTGGGGAGGCCCCAGCTCGTGATTTGGGGTGGAGTTGGTCTCGACCGACTCGTGGACCCCGTCGTCTTCAAGAACATCGGCCCTGGACGAGCAAACGGGGTGACACCACAAGGCTGTGGAACAGGTGCTGGGGCCCCACGTCGTGCCATACTTCCAGCAGCACGACAACTTCACCTTTCAGTGTGACAATGCCCGCCGCACACGGAAGGCCCATCACGGCCTTCTTCCAGCAGAACAACGTTCAGGTGACGCCTTGGCCCTCCACGAGCCCAGACCTCAACCCAATCGATCACCTATGGGACCATGGACTATGGAGCCTCCACTCTTCCTACACCGTAGAAATGGTTTGTAGTTTTCAATGATCAGCTGCTCCCGGTCCCTCCAACCTTCCATTAAACAAAACGTTCGAAACATTTTCGACCATGGCAAGGTATTTGTTTTGTATGTCAGTCTGTGGAAGGTCTGAACCCGATTTCAAGAGAGGCAGGGAGCTGTCTTTGGTTGCGACAACGTCGGCCAGGTGGACATGTTGTTCGCAGTCCCCACGCATAGGCGGCGAGAGACCTCTTTATCGCTAGCCGTGTACTCAGCAACCAACTGCATGCACCAAGACAGTGAACAGGCAATCCAAGCAAGAACTTAAATGGATCTGCTGCTATAGCTACGCAGTCTGACAGCACTCAATGGCAGTTTATCAAAGCAAAGGAAGGTTGTGTCGCTGGGTGCCTCTAGCAACCGCCAGTGGGAAAAATACATTCAACTTCCTGGAACAGCCGACCTGCTGTGTCGCCCCTGGCCGTCTTGCCTGTCCTGAGAGTTTCCCTCGAAGAACTAATCACTTGACCCTGTTTCTCAAAACAAGGGAGGGGGCTGGAACGGTATTGACAACTGGGGGGGGGGAGGGAGGGCGCCGATACAAATCACACCGAGGCTTCCTGGGGTGCTGTTGACAGATGTGTGTGTGTGTGTGTGTTTTCGCGCGCATACATGCAGAGAGAGAGAGCACTTGTGCACTCACTGTCATCAAGGATTAAATACTATGTAGTAGATAATATTTGCTGTCATCTACACTCTCACACCCATGCCTCTCTCTCTCTCTCTACTGCTTGCTCGTTCACGAACACGCACGCACACATACATATGGATAGAATGTGTACTTGTATATGTGCTCGTTCTGACTCTCTCTGCACGCCACACAGACGCCACAGACACGCAAATTTACTGGCGCACAGGCATGCATTCAGACACAGAACGTGAGCTCGCTGTCTCCTGTTTCTCAAGCATACACGCGTGGGCACGCACACATACACAATTACACAGATTTACAAAAGCACACAGACGGACGCATGTACGCACATACGCGTATAAGAATAGGTATAAGAATATACATGTAAAAGTTTTCTCTCCTCACGCAAACGGCGAGAGGTGTACGCACGCACACACACGCAATCATATACAGACATATGCGCCTTCGCACCCATACAGAGAATGTTCAAGTGGTTCACTCTAAATATTTTTAGCACTAATTGCTTGTAAAAGTGTTAAAGCAGGTGCAAAATATGTGCTGCGTGTGCAAATAGTGTGTAAGATGTGTGCTACCTGTGTTGTAAATGTTCTTAGCACCCCCCTACTTGACTGAACACTTGCTGCTGACACACATTTGGAACATTATCAGAACACCATTTATACATTTTCTGGCCATTTGAACGCTTTAGAGAACACCGACCAGAACACTTTTTTTTTACACTAAAGCGTTCTAGATCAATGTAAAATGCGTTCTGTTTCAGTAAGGAAATAATTGTTCTAACTTGAACACTTCTTTTTTTTACAGTGTTCCTATTTATACTCTCTCAAACACACACGCACACAATGTAGTTTTTAAAGCGATTTAATGTCTGTCTGTCCGTCTGTCCGTCTCTCTTTTTATTTTTCTCACACGCAGACACGCGCGAGAATTTATGTTACAGTGTTACAGTTTTTCTCTCATAGATGCATGCCAGTGCAGTTTCTTCGTCATTCGGTGTTTGCATCTTTTGTTCACTCGATTCTGGTATCTTACTAACAATATTATAAAAATCGTATAGCTATACACCTTACTAACAATATTATAAAAATCATATAGCTATACACCTTGCTAAAAATACTATAAAAATCATATAGCTTTACACCTTACTAACAATACTATAAAAATCATATAGCTTTACACCTTACTAACAATACTATAAAAATCATATAGCTATAGAATTTTTTTTTCTGCGTGCGACTCAAGTGGAGGTCAAAGGTGAACAACTAGGAACAAAATTCCAAATTCAAATGGCGACGTGGGCGGCGGCCTTAAATGCTTGAACCTTTTTCTTCGAACGCGGATTGAAAAGCTTTGTTGTATCCCATCCGCCAGACAATCGTTTTCTTCAAAGAAAGATCGAGACTAGCCATAAATGTAACATAGAGTGAAAACCTTCCCCTCTTGGCGCCCCATACTTTAAAGCCTGTGTGCGTCCGATGTTTACAGGACAGATCAAATTCTTCGCTAGTGTTGAGATTTACTGAGACACCATACACACCCACGCCGGTGTTTTCCTGGAGACGCAGATGCAGGGGAAAAAACCTCACATTTTCCTGTCCTCAGCTCTAAGCTACACAACAGACTGGACAAACCATAGGTCAATCGATATTGCGAAAAGGATTTGGGTTTTGTTGAAAGGATGTGAACGACATAAGACAGAAATGTGAGATTACACAGCAGAGTCCTAGTATATAGATTATAGAATGTGTCTGCGAAACGAGCACAGTGTCTACTGCTGTTGTAAAAGCGTTGAGTAAGAAGTGGGTGTAACTGATGGCCCTATGCCGTTATGCACCTGTGTATACCTGCAAGGCAAACGGAGTGTTCACATTCCCCTCCCCCTTGCCACTTCAGCAAGAGGAAGTGAACAAACACTGCTTCATCTCGCACGGTCGCTGACACGAGCACGGAAAATCAGGCGTAATGTAGTTCACACGGTAAAACAACAATTAAAGAGGAAGGTTTTCTTTTATTTTAATACATTCGAAACGAGCAAAGTAAGCGTCCCACAGCTGATACAGACACTTCCTTTTTTTCACACCAGTTCTCTTTCTCGTGGACTGCCTCGATGGTCTAGGCGTCCGCTTCTTAGGTCGGTGGTTCGAGTCATACCCAAAACGTAAACATTGACAGTCTAGTAGCTGGCACTACAGGGAACTGTACCAGGGCTGGTTGGCCCGGTGTCAGTTTAATGCGACTGGGTGGGAGGGGGACTGAAGCCTGTATCGTGTTGCGACAGCAGTCCCACGTGTGACAGCAGGTAAACTTTGTCTAAGGAACACTGTCCTGATATGCACTTAGTTTGTGGCGGGAGGTTAACCAAAAAAAAAAAAAACCACCACCCACCACACCCTCCTTCTCATGGAAGTTTCTTTCAATTTGTACATTGCATTGACTCAGCAGTTGCCACGCACTTCGCGTGTTCTGTTCTAGCAAAATTTCTTTAGTCGTACATGATGAATCACTGTGGGGCGTAAACCTGAAGTGGGGGAAGAATCTCCCGTTTTTAATTATATTATCTTTGATTTCCACTCGCAATAGGATGGCCTGGATGGGTAACGTCATCCTGACGTCGTATGACGTCGAGGTTCGCGAGAATATTGCAGGAAGGAAAAAACGGCACGAAATGGAAATTTCACACAGCCTAATGCCGACTCACTTGTATCGAAAGGTTAGTGGTTTTTTTCAAGCATTTTGAGAAAGTCTCTTGACAGAATCGCATTACTGGTCATTTCGCAGTGGTCCAAATTATTTTTATAGAACATCGACTTTATAGACGCCAAGCAAGAAATTAAAGTGACTGTAATTATCCCACGGGCGCAAAGACACAAGAATTTTTCACTCGCAGTTAGCTGGTAGTAATTATCTATTCCTGGAGCAGTGATTAATCTGATTAATCTTTTCTATGAACTTCAAAATTATATGCAGATTATAGACGCATTTCATCACCATTTACTTTGTGGAATACTATTTTGTCATTTGCAGAAAAAGATCCCAACCACAGGTAACGGTCAAAAAACACTTTTGCGAACAGAGAATTTGCCGGTAGATTTAAGGTTCCCGGTTTACAGCCTCGATTATATATATATAACAGACAAGGAATAATTATATATATATAACAGACAAGGAATAATTATATATATATATAACAGACAAGGAATATGACATAGCATGTATTGCTTATGTTGATTCATTTGTTCTCCTTTCATGCGCTGTTGCTAAAGTTAGCACCTACGTGTTTAAACGGAATGTTGCTATTCGAATGCTTTCGTATTGCGGGAAATAAACTGTAGGAAGATTCACGCGTTACTTTGTTTTCCTACTTGACTCACAGCTGCCATCTGTTCCGTCAACTCTGAGCTCAGCAGGAATATAGTTGCAAAGCTGGTTTGAATTGTCAACCACGGTTTTTTCTTTTTTTGGTCGGAAATGCAAATTAGGATGCCTTTTCCTACATTCCAGTTCTATCTGTATTTATGTATGAGCTACTTCAGTACACTTGGATATAAAAAATAGGGAAAGTATACATAAATTTATACAAACGTATACAAAATGCATGAGTGAGTGAGCGAGAGAGAAACTGAGGGAGGGAGTGGAGTGGAGTGATATTGAGAGAGACAGAAAATGAGAAAGAGATTGTATTTAAGCCACAGAAGGACAGACGGGGAGAGTTCTTCGTGAAACCAGAAAAGAGAATAAAAAGGCCTATTTAAAATATCCCCACTGTGCCCCGAGATCACAGAAGCATAGGAAGCCTTGTGTAAGTGTTTCCTGTTTACGTTCTCGATACCCTTCCGCATCTCATCCTCCACATCAGCAGCCTTGGAGACGTCACCACACGACAGGCATCTGCTGGCAAACTGCTGTCTACGTGCAGCGTCTTTCCCGAACTTCATAATGTTCTAAAACTTGTGTTGAGTTTGATAACAAACCGCTGCTATAATATAGCTCTAAGACTGAGGGTGGCCAGTTTTTCCTGTAAATAAAATGTCATGGCGTCAATTATGCCATCTGTTAGGCTGATCTTTGTCTTATAATTGAACCATCCGAGCAGCCCGTAGGCGGGGTAATTTCATACCCTGACCTTTCAGGTACGGCTGGATGTACGTGCACATGGGCACGTGCTGGAGGCTCACCACATACATAACCACCCACAGCCACCGGCAGTCACCACTTCCACACAGGTTGTCACGCACGCACGCACACACACACAGACAGGCACCCACACGCACGCACCCACACAAACACGCACGCAAGTGCGCGCGAGTGGTGAGGTTTTTGACTGCTTAACTGCATACATTCAAAGAGAGAGAGAGAATTAAATGCGCTCTCCCCCGTCTGTGTGTGCGCGCTTTAGTGTGCGTGTGACTGTCCGTGCAGTTGTTGCGACAGCTTACGCGCGCGCACGTGTGTGTGTGCGTGTGTGCGTGTGTGTGTGAGAGTGTGTGTTTGTGTGTGTGCAGGTGCGGGCGCGCGTGCATTTTCGGGGACATCGTCAGTGCTATCAGTGATTCAAGCCGCGATGCTATCAGCTGGGATGAAGCCTCGCTTCACGTGGCTGTCCGCGAGGGGAGAAGAGTTACAGGCTATAACTACAGAGCGAGTCGTCAGCAACTGTTTCCACGCGCAGTTGTTAGCAATAAGGTCACGGAAAACCAGAAAAAAATCTCCCCTCTCTTTTGCTACACACACACTCTCTCTCTCTCTTGTCGTGCATCTCATTGCTGTCTGGTCTACCTGCTCAACTTGAAGCGCCACCACAATGTTGTCACACCAATCTTTGGAAACTGCCCCCCCTCCCCTGAAGGGAGACAGCCAGTGTCTGGTCGCGACTCGTGCCATTAGCCCCTTCCAGACTAGCTTCCGTTTATAGCCCCGGCAGGCTATTTTGGGCTGTCGGCATCGATCTGCTCACGAAAGAGATACGTGAATTGTTCACTCGCCACGCGCGTGGGCGGCAAATATGGCAACTCGTGGCCGGATTTTGTCATAGCACGAAGTCCTGGTCTCGCTCCCTCCTCCCCTGCATCCCCCCACCCCCAGATCCACTCGTCCATTCTGTCAATCAGAGCAGATTGAAAAAAAAAACCCTGTGGGAGTGGAAATAACCGTTGAGTGAGCGGACATCATAAGCAAGGAACACATGTGGCAGTCAGTTACAACGATTTGTAATTTCCCATAATTTTCTACGAGATTTGATAGATACGTAAAGCTAAAGGGGGGGGGGGGTCTTTATATTCTACTTTTACGGACAAGGCACCCCTAGTGGACTGGCGCTAATTAGCCTGAAAGATAAGTCATTTTATTGCAGGAAAGTTCTGGCCACGACGTTGCGCTCTTGAAGCAAACGAATGTTCTCTGATACGGAGCGCAGCGGTGGTCCACTCACAGAGTCCTGAATGGGTGTCTCTCAGCAGTGCACCTGGGGTGCCCTGTCCGGACCAGTTGGGAAAAGCATGCAATCCTTTCAGCGCAAATGAATCAACCTCTTCATTCTTCTGTCTATAATTTGCACATTTACCGAAACAGATCATTCCTGTGAGAAAGCCACTGAATTTAAGGCGCTATGAGTTATTGACGGGCTTTGTAGCAATAAACGAACTGGAAGAATGACAACAAGGAACGTGCTGACGCAGGACTGCGACGGCAGATTGTACCGACTAGCACTAGCGGGTACAGAGTACACATCGATTCCAAACAGGAAAGCATCTTCTTGGTCACATCTGTTGAAGCTCTCGATGAGTGAATACAGAAAGCAAAAGGCATGTGGGGGGGGGGGGGTAGGGCGAGAACACCTGATGACGTCAGAAAAACTGAAAAAAATCTCGAGTTATGTGCATGTGCAGGCCGCGAAAGGGTTGAAGGGTTTCTCAGTGAAAAGCCGAGTCCCGACGCAAATATTTGAGGAGCGCGTTCGCGTCACGCTGGGGCGGCTACAACAGAGGCAAGTTTTAGGTAGACGGCAAACTTGATGAGGGACGCTATAGCACTGGGGTCGTCCTCCACCGCCTGCCTCCTGCTGTCCTTTATCCCCGCACAGCCTCCCTCGCGCGCCTCTGAACAGTTGGCTTTCTGACTTCCCCATTTTTGCGTG
>SMGT01007364.1:21459-41423 GCA_004794575.1 Lanistes nyassanus
TCCTATTCCTCGCACCAAGCTCAGCAAACACGTCTGTATTCCTATTCCTCGCACCAAGCTCAGCAAACACGTCTGTAATCCTATTCCTCGCACCAAGCTCAGCAAACACGTCTGCATTCCTATTCCTCGCACCAAGCTCAGCAGCTTTGGTCCGGGTTCTATTTTGCTGTTCTTGGCCCACTGACCTGAAGGCCTGCATCTCTCCATCTGCAAGCTACATACATTCTCTTCTTTTAATTAAAAATTCTCTGGTGGACCTCAAGACAGATGTGTGAATAGAAGGTATAAATGCGTGGTTGCACAGCTGGGGGATAAACACATTCATGTTCGTAAACCGTTACGACCTGTACTGGTTGCTGACAGACACATTCACACAGAGGGCAGAGCGCAGGCCATCCTGCCATTTCATTCCTATCCCTGGCTTTTTAGCTACGAGACATTTTTGGTGGAAGCACATTCAAGACGGATTCTCCTCTTTATTTAAGGAATGTTTAACTGACCTCATGGACTGCAATGGCTTGAGATCTGTTCTTTGTGATGACGGGACGACAGGGTTTGATATCAGTTGCTTCAGAGACAACATTTATCTTGCCTTGCGAGTGCAGCACCGCGCTAAAAGACAGACAGTTGCGGTTTCTGTTCCACGCGCCACGGTGGTGGTGGTGGTGGTGGTGGTGGTGGTGGTGGTGGTGGTTGTTGTTATTTAGAGGGAAAGTGCTTCCACCTTGCGGTGATTTCGCACTATAGGGGGATGGGGTCCTATTACTAAACTATGCACTGAAAGAACCACCAGACTGATGGCTGCAGTAAGATGGTCAGTGCGGACAGGCAGTTTAATGTTCGGGGAAATGGCCGAATGGAGTTTGTACAACGTTTAACTCCAGGAAATAATCCTTGGCCACACCAGGATTCGAACCAGCAACCTCCATCTGCTAGTCCGCAGCTCTCCCAACTGAGCTATCCAGGCCCCCTATTCCACGCGCCACGTCGCCTCTCAACAGATATAGAGAGAGAGAAGATCCAGAAACACGAAGAAAGTTCGGTGGGTGGGAGGGTGGATGATTGGGGGAAAAGACATTGTATGTGCACTTGGGTGTGTGCGCGTCTCCGCTTGATCAATAACATTTACCTTTGCATGCTTACCTAAAAAATCTAATGAAGCAGCATCAGGTAGTGTGAGGTGGGATTATTTCTTCACCACTATTCAACCAGGTCGGACTGTGTGACACATGACGAAGTCAACGCGGTGTGTTTCTCTTCGCTGCGTGACAGGACACAGAGAGGCTGTCGCCATGTTCTTCAATTATGTTGGGCTCTTCAAAACAAATTGAAATCCGCCCTATGAAACCCACCGTTCATAACAAGTCTAATCGCAAGTCTAATAACAAGTCTTTCAGGATGCCTGAAATCCCAGTGCTGAAAAATGTTCAAACACTGCACTTAATAACAAAGCTTTTCAAACAGAAGTGTTCTCCCCCTCAATACATTTCGACGCACAGGTGGAGACAGCAGGCTGTTGCTCAGCATTTTAATCAGTCACAATGAAGAGGTCACGGGTTGGTAACATAAAAAAAACAGAAAGGAAAAAGCTGTTCAAATGTGACGAGTCGATAACATAAAAAGACTGTGCAGGTGTGACATCTTCGCCAGCGACAGAGCAGCTGTCTAACGGACGTATTCAATTCCGCTGGTTCACCCCAAACGTGCACATTCTGCGATATCAGCTGTCCATTTCAACAATGACACACGTGACACCAGCAATTTTTATTTCTGAGGGCTGGCATCGACAAAAACTAGAGAAATAGATATGCACGTGCTAAACAAACAATAGTGACGTAATGTGGAAAATATTTATTCATGTCATCGACTCACAAATGACGTCAAGAACTTGACACAAGGGGGAGTGGAGGGGAGGAATGGAACGGGGTGGAGGTGTGGTAGGAGAGAAAACAAATGCAGGAAGGTGGGGATCATTTGGAGGTCGAGAAACGAGTCCTTTATTCACCTTTATTTGAAACCTTAAGCCACAGTCAGCAAACGTTACGTGCTTCGGGACCGGTTCGTGAGTGCAGCTCGTGTACTCCTTTCACACGAAGCAACTCTTTTGTAGAAGAGACACAGAAAGTTTAGAAACTATTCCCAGGTGGGTCTCCCCTGGACACGGTGCATTCCACTAGAGCTATGTGATATACACTTAGAAAACTGGCCGCTGTCTGCCTGCATGAAGGCAATCGGTTCAATATTATTTTCCCGCTCTTTCTAAATCAGTTTTACATTTTGATTCATAGACCCACATCTCAAGAAATTGAATACAAATTAAGAAAAGTCCATTAAACACGCGAAGTTTGTCACTGTCACGTGCAGCTTAGACAGCCAATGCCGTACCAGGAATACCGACATTTAAGGCAAGTGGCTTATTGTTATAATAGCTTGAGATTTACCTTGTGGAACACGTTCCCCCTTTCCTCTCCCATCACGCCTTAGAAAAGAAATTAAGACACCACCCCTTCCCCTCCAGTTCCTCAAATCATACCCCGAAGCTGTCCGCCTTGAGGACATGTTGTGACTGGAGTTCCACTGCACCTTTGACGAACGAGCCCTCGCGTCTGTGTGACCTTACGTCTGTGTGACACTCACGCGATAGACTGCAACGCCTTCTGTTCAGGTGACTACAGCTAGGTGGCGCTAGAACACTTTGTAGTGACTGAGGCGAGAAACGTAGCTTAAAGCCAAGTAGTGACACCGGAGCTCTGGGCCTGTATGCAGAGAAAGGAGAGAGAATAAATTTGTTTTCGAATAGCGCAGTATTCTGGAATAGTTATTCCTTCCATATTTCAAAATAAAAATCAGCAGAAAACAGCATCAGCGCACACATAAATAGCCATTCCAGAGTGTTATATTTAGATCGGACCAGAGTGTTATATTGAGATCGGACCAGAGTGTTATATTTAGATCAGAAAATCCCCTTTTCGCGCATGCATGTGCCAAAGAACTTAGGATTGCCGATTTTCGTTTTGTTGCCTGGAACGGACTATATGGCTGAAATGTCAGATCCCAAAAGAGCACGAAACCTTTAGACTTAGAAGGTACAAAATGCATGCTGGGGGAGGGCCCCAGATTATATTTTCGGCCAATACAACAACTAACAATGCCAAAGCCGAAAGTTTGGAACATCGTTCATTTGACTTCCCCGACCGAATAACTTTATACCAGGAATGGGACACAGAATAAATTATTATTGTTTCTTGCATGCGGCTTATTCAAGACTTGCTACGGGAAGTATAATTACTCCAGGAATAGTTACTCTATTCCATTTTGTTGCACACAGGGCCCGATGTGGCCTTTTGCTGCCTTGACGTCTATAAAGCTTGCCCATCAGGTGACGGGCAGGAATGGGGTTAACCTGCGCACGATGTCGGCCATCTTGCATAACTTACTTTTTTCATTTCGCACGTAGTTTCTATGTTTAGCAATCTGACGTCATGTAAGTCAATCAGTACTGTTGCACTGAGAGCTGCAGGGTGTATACGAGGCAACATGGCGTCATATCGGAATATGCATATCGAAGATTACCGAGTATGCCTATAACTAGGGGAAGGCCGCGCAAATAGCCGGGGTGGGGGTGTCTCGACTATGTCGGTAGGGATGAACCAATAATAAGTTTCTGTGCCCCCCCCCCCAGTCCCATCCTGTCGATGCTGACGACTACGGACAGGATGAGGTTAATGTGTCATCATGGAGGCCGGCCAGGCGGCCACCCGTTTCCGCGTTTGGCAGTACATGACACCAACGTCACCTCATACGCTAGCAGCACAACCACCGTCTTCTTCAGCATCGCCATTGTCGTCACTGACATCCTGAGAAGAAACAAAGGAACAAAGAAAGAAAGTTGTAGGTGGATAAGGAGGATCAGAAAGTTGCTGTACGAGGCAAAACAGAGAAATAAGGAAAGGGGTGAGGAATACAGGAAGGGGAGGAGGAATACAGGAAGAAAGAAGTAAAAAAACAAAAAAAGCAGGAAAAGGACTAGACGAACTGAGAACAGAGAACAGAGAAAGAAGAGCAGATGACAAACAAGGAGTAGGCGGTATAAACTGTTGCTGCCATTTCCTGATTTCCTCTTGTCTAAAACGGCTTGTGTGTGCGCGCGCTAGAGAGAGAGAGAGTGCGTCCGAGGGAGAGGTGGTTGATAGAGGAAAAGATGGCTATAGGCAATGCAGATTGTTACGCGCGAAAACGTTTTATGAGCCAGAAATCCACCCCCATTATCTGATGTGGGAAGTCACTTTATTGCAACTGCACCGTGCTATGATGTTTTCTTTCGGATGTGCGAGTGCTTAAGTTTGGTGCAGTCATAAATCTGTCAGCCTAGCTCACTGACATCATGATGGTGCACTGTGGGATCGAGGCACACCTTCGATTTGACGACTCCTCTCCACTGTTCTGGCAACTTGACAGATTCTCAAGGAAACAGCGCACGGATCTTTCGTCACATGTGACCTGTTGCTAGTCACTCACGAGGACTAGCACCTCCAGCGATTGCCGTGTCTGGGGTTACTGAGTGCAGACTTATGACGTCTAGGCGCCTCCATTCACTCCTCCCCTTTTTTTAAAACTTGTGGGGGGTATGTGAGAGGAGGATTGGAAAGGGGGTGTAACGAAACACAATAACCGTGAGTGCCCTGAGGTTGACGCACCGCTCAGCCGGTGATGATGAAAGAGCGACGAAATGCAGAACACGCACAGGCTTTTATTGGCGTCACTGCAACGGTGACATCGCACCTGTACTTGATGCCTCGCCTCCCAGATGAATGTGACAAACGGATAAAATTTCAGTTTGAAGGTCAAAAGATTTTTTTAATTGAGCCAAGCGCCAACCAAAAACACAAGCTATACCAATAACGGTGAAAAAACATTTTTGTTCTCTCTCTCTCTCTTTGTAGACTGACATTCTATTCGCGAGCTAGTAAACCTGATAAAATTTCGTCCAGTAGGAGACCCAGTTATCAGACAGATCAGTCCCATAAAGACACTGTTGCAACAATAACAGCAATAATATGCCAAATACATGAGAGCGCGATGCATGATTACCCAGCAGGCGAGGAAATGGAGCAGCGAAACGAAGAGAGAGAGGAAAAAACCCACAGACTGGCGACGGCGGCTACTGCATGAAGAAACAGCTCCAACAACAAGGAAAGGGACGACGAGATTATATTGGCACGACCACCTCGACCCCCACACCATCACTACAAATTACAAATGAGTTTTAATATGATTAAACTTGACATGTTCACACGTTACCGTAAGCATAAACTTGACACGTTACCGTAAGCATAAACTTGACACGTTACCGTAAGCATAAACTTGACACGTTACCGTAAGCATAAACTTCACACGTTACCGTAAGCATAAACTTGACACGTTACCGTAAGCATAAACTTGACACGTTACCGTAAGCATAAACTTGACACGTTACCGTAAGCATAAAATTGACACGTTACCGTAAGCATAAACTTGACACGTTACCGTAAGCATAAACTTCACACGTTACCGTAAGCATAAACTTCACACGTTACGGTAAACATAAAGAAGGATGAAAATCAGCAGCAGCGCGTCATTTGTGGAGGAAGAGTAAATGTGTGTGTGTGTGTGTGTGCTCCTCTCTTTCTCTCTCTCACACTTGCAGCAAGTTTGCAAGCTGTCCCATAAATCTTCTTTCTGAATCCTGTCCCTCCGACGTTTCACCGCGCACACAACACACACAAAATGTACATAAAAAGAACATTTCAACAACAACAAAAAAAGGCCAACGGCCATATCTGTATGCCCTGATACAGACCAATACATTGCCGCGACATTTGCAATACATTGCAAATAATTGAAAATGACCTCGCTTTCTCCCAGGACAACTTTCTCAAGTGTGGAAGATATCGGCGCGAGAAATGCTACTCAGTCACCCCTTGGTGAGCCAGGGGTTAACTATACACACCTTTCCTGGCCAGGTGTTACCCACGCAGGTTAACTCAAGAGACACATCCTGCAGGCAGCGTGCACATTAACTAGTCAGGTATGTTAACGGTGTCCGATTGGACGTCATTCAAGTTAATAATGTTAAGTCAGGTATAAGAAAATAGGTATCTGTCTGGTGCTCTAAATATGATTATACAAGCAAAATTATATATGTATATAAATATAAATGGACCAAAACTATTCCAGACACCCGACTTTTCCTACAGTTATTGCAACATAGATATAGACTTGAGAGATATCTTTATGTTAAAAAATGTTATAAACCAGTTTGACTTAATGTACCATGTAGAATATAGTTTAGGATACAATCTGTCAGTTGTAGCTTGCTTACAAATCACATTGTTTTCTAATTAACCTCCTAGCCAGCTACAAATGTCTTTGTGTGTGTGGGGGGGGGGAGGGAGTAGATTGCATGGTTTTTGTTGTTTGGTGTTATATGTTTGTGTCTCGGGGTTACGGCAAAAAAAGGTATCTACCCGAGGTAAGCCAAAGATCTGTGGACGGTCACAGGTTTGAAGCTCTCAGAAAACCGATGGGTGCAGTAAAGAATGCGGGAGGACAGGTAGTGAAATCACTTGGAGCAGGTACATGGATCAGAAAAATTCATGGTGGAGTACACGGCCAACGAGTAACGCTTATCACAAAGGCTCGCAGAAGACGTGACAAAGTGAAGGCTGAACGACTCTTACAATTCCAGGTGCCTGGGTCGCGTACTCGCGTGCCTGGGAATCGTGACTCGTGTCACAATGGAATGGGGAATGAGCACACAAACCTTCTGTTGACGATCAAAACAACCTACGCTGGTTCGTTTGTCTACTGCGTGCTCGGGTTGGGCAACGTCATTATGCGCTTCCTAATCTGAGCGCTGATGCACGCATGCGTACATGGCTGATGCATTTGTGCATATACCCTCTCTTCCATTTTTTTCTCGTCTTTTTTCAGCCGGTACTCTCATGGCAGACTGCACATAGTCTTTGTCGGTCTGTCTCTATCTGTCGCTCAGTGATTCAGTCCAGTTCTGCAGGTCGATGAGAGGTGAGATCTGGCCTAGAGCAGAACAGTTTGCCACGGATGCAAGTCAGTATTTTTCTTCTTCGGGTATCTTAGTTTTTAAAAGAAGAAAACTATTTTGCTTTATTACCAGCAGGTTACAACACACTGTTTGGACTGGAATAAACTGGTTAGTTTCTAATATGTGCATGTGTGTCCGTATGACTGTATTCAGTTTTAGCTTGATGGCTACAGGTTTCACGTGCACTAGCCAACCATCTAAAGGAACAGTTATTGTCGCTCAGGCCCAGGTCTGGGTGTGGGTGCAAGACAATTCGGTCCATTTCTGCAGGCCGAACCGACCTGCGTCTTTCTCTTGAGACAAGTCCATCTTAATCTCAGTGCGCGGGTGATGCATTCAGCTATGAAAGCTGGCTGTCAATCCAGTTGTGTCCCCTCCTTAACCTCAGTGCTGGATAACAATCCATAGGCATCCTGTATGTGACAATAGCAGGCCCTGTCTTTACTCCAGCTGGCACCAGACGGTGCACATATCGGCATGAGTCCAAGTCTACTCTTTTTAAAGTCCTGCCGGAAGGTTGCGATGGGGCTAGGGGTAGAATTACCAGCAGTGGCGGAGTTAGCGCGCCATTAACTTGGACCACTACACAGTCCGCAAGGTGTAGCGCAGTCTACATCTGAAATTAATCTCATATCCGAGTTAGCCTTGTATCCCTGAGATGACCCGCTCTTGCTGCCATCAAAAGATTTTGTGCTGTCACTGCCGTAGTACATACAGTGTATATGGGTATAACGGTAGATTAGGCACAATAAATGAATAATAAAACCCTAAAACTACCCTAATGCCTTCTACCGACATTTTTACAAGTTCAAGTTCAACGTGCGATTTGCAATCACTGTTCAAACGGTGGAATAGATAATTCCAAACTTATTTCCTATAAATCGTCATTCTGAGTCCATTTTCCTTACCATTTCCCCTGATTAAAGCGTTCAGTACTGCTGTGTTTGATCCACATTTCGTGGTAAAATAATTGACAGAAGAAAAGTTTCTTCACATCGGCAAACAGAAAACGAAACATTGTTTTGCAAAAAATGGGAAAAACGTGTCGGTTTAGAATAACGAAGTACAGAATCTTGTGCAGTGAGCACAACTCGATACACTTAAAAAATGCAGAGTTTAGTATTCTTTACCTCAGTTAACGACCGCGCTAGTCAACGACGTACCTATTTAACAGCGTGCGGCTGCAACGAGAAAATGCCTTGTTTAACGATGCGGCCTCGTATTAACGACGCGAGCCGCAAGCCGGTTGTGCCCGTTTTTGCATGCTACGGGTTCACTGTTCGCGTTTTTTTTTTACCCGTTTCGCACTCCATATGGCGGCCTCCTGGAGTGGGGGGAAGACAGAATTAAATCATGTCCGATAGTAATTTATGGGAAATAGTCCTTTGATTAACGACGGATTAAAATATCGACGGCAGTCCTGGAACGGATTGTCGTCGTGAATGGAGGCACCAGTGTACACGTGTGGAAACAATGAATACGTGATGTGCAGAAAATGTTACGCGCATGTGAACTGTAGGATGATCATTGTGAAGCATGCATATTTTAGCCTCAGTGTTACCGATAGATGTAGGCATTGGCAAGTGCGAGCATTTTATTTATTCAAAACCCAGATATGTGACAACTTTTAAGATGCGTGCATAGGAGAAATAGGAGTGATATATCAAGAAGACAAGATGAACAGGCAACTGTTCTGTACATTAGTTTTAAACATGATGCGTGACATTTTGTTTAGACACTTGGCTTTTGATACGGTTGTGTGTCTAACCAAAATGCAGGGCTGAAAGATTAAAAGAGTGTACTGATAAGTCTTGTTTGAAAGCTTATATTTTCAATATGATTTTCATGCAAGAAAGTCTCCGCAAAGCTCATAAAATATTCCTTATTTTGTTAGTACGAGAGAGAGACTTCTGAATAGGTTTTGCACCTATTAAATATGACACCTAGCAATTTTAAAATTCCATTTTATATAATGGCCTACACATTGTATCTTTGTATCTTATGTGTGTGTGTGTGAAAGTAGAGAGAGAGATATTGCACTGATATGATGAATCAAACTATGTGCTGCGTACTAACTGGAAGTGGTGACAACTACAGGGAACAACTCTTTGTAAGGGACTTAAACCCTGCTACAGGGGTCTATAAGAACTGTTCCCGGAAGTGCATTATCGTTATCGTTGTTGTGAGAGTGCTGCCCCCTTAATAGGCTCCCCCCAAATGCAACATTCTAACGCAGAGTAATGCCCCCTTGTATTTCTAGTTCACGTTTCCGTGACCCCACGATTGTCGAGGCCAATGAAAACTTTTTATTATAAACTTGCAGGAACGTACCGCTTAAAAGAGAGTCTCAAGCAAAACACGAAAAAGACAAAATTAATCGAGCTTGGGTTGGTTGAGCCTAAGAAGGATTCAGAACAAGGGGGCACGCTGTCTCATGACATGCAAAACATGGTTTCCTTGTACAAGTTGACTGCCTCGGTGGTCTAGTGGTTAAGGAGTCGGTGGTTCGCAGCAGAGTCATACCAAAAATCTAGCAGCTGGTCTGCCAGATAGGGAACAGTACTAGGACTGGTTGGCCCAGTGTCAGTATAATGTGACTGGGTGGGACCGAGGCTCGTGCTGCGCCATCAGTCCAACGTGTGGCAGCACGTAAACTTTGTCTAAGCAACACCGTCCTGACGTGCACATAGTTTGCGACTGGACGTTAAGCAACAAATACACCCCCCCCCCTTCGTACAAGTTCACATCAGCTGCATTTTCAGAAGCCATTCTGCTTACATGCGCAAAAAACATTCCTACAACTGACAGTACTGATCGAATTCAGTTTGATTTGTTATTAATCTGAGTTAGATCGAATAGTGAGTGTTCTACAATAAATCACAATTTCCATAGGTTCTTGTAGAGAGGCATTATAAACTCTTCTAGTAGATCATAAGATGTTGACATGTACCTGACCTGCTTGAGGTTTTATTTCGTTTGTGTTTGTATCTATGTACCTGTGTGTGGATGTACATACCTGTATAACAATACCACTGCTTAGAATATTGCCTAAATTTTAAACAAAATCATAATTGATCTTCTACTCAATGCATGACACGGAGCGACCAGGTGTATAAAAATATTTAAAAATTTTTATTCTTGCTTAAAGAGAACCACACGCATACGCACCCTCCCCCTCCCCACCACCTCCACACACATTTCTCCTTACAGTACGCGTGATAGTGTGTGCGTGTAAATAAAGGCAGCGGAAATGTGCGCGTGCCTGCGTGTGCGTGTGCGTGTGTGCGAAAAGGGAGGAAAAAATTTGCCTTTCTCAGAATCAAGCTTAGCAAGCCTGAAATAAGTATCTGACTCAGGTCCAGTCAATCTGCTGAATTCCTTCAACTGACGCAGCGCCCAGAGGCTGCGGAGTGGCACATCTCCAAAAAGCGCGTGCTTTCTCGTCAACGGCTCCGAATCCTTTGAGCCGACAGTCAACTCTTTTCACGGCCAGGAACAAAGCCCCCTGTAGAAAGAAACACCTGAACGCACAAGGGAGAGAAGAATGTGACAGTGGACCTCCCGAGTTATCAGCGTCCTCAAGCCAACAACAGCCATCAATTTGTCCCCCTTGGCACCTGGCAGAGCAAACATGCATGGCAACGCGCAGGAGCTTGGAAGGGGGAGATCCGTTTCCCCCCAGACCCTGCGTGACACTCGTCCTTTGGGTTGCTGCTTCAAAAGCGACAGGTAACCTTCGGAAGACCGCAGGGGGTCTAGGCCGCAGAATGCGACGTTGAACTTGAAGAGTACCCTCAACAGAGGTCACCATGAGAATGTGGACACCGATTAGCGGGTCTTGGTTGTACAAGACGACGCTAGGCGGCGCCACCGCTCAGCTCCACCCCGCCCTCTTTTTTTTTTTTTTTTTTTTACTTTTGAAGATGTAATCTGCAAAGTAGAAGATCTCTACGCTAGCCGCAAACGGTTCGACTAAAACGCCTGGGAAAAAGGAAACTTCCTGGTAGACGCTAAGTACCAGATGTAAAACTGTCTTGGAGTATAGCTGACTATACCTGGGAGTGAATCTATGTAGCTATGTGTTACAGAAGTCGACGCCGTGCACAGCTGATATCACAGGAAAGGACGCTTTCAATAACATTGATACACAAGAAAGCACCTCTTACAAAATCGAAAATGAAAGGGTAGCATAGCGGTGACCGTCTCAAACACAGAAAAGAGAACGGCAGGGCCTGATCTGGTAGGGGGACGTGGGGGGGGGGGCGGTGTCTCTGCCATCAGTGTACAGAGTCGGAAAATATTTTGAAAATTATGATTTATCTTTCAGGAAGGGTCATAGGGGTAATTTTAAAATCTTTTTTTAAAAATCCTCTTGGAGGCTTTGATCCCAGCTCCCCTTAACTCCATTGGGGCCTAAACGGCCCCTAGACCCTGGCCAAAATTTTTCAAGCATCCCCTCATAAAATGGTTGATCCGGTCCTGAATGGGGTGAGGCTGGAGGGGTGGAAGAACAGGGAAGAACTATACAGGGGGAGGTTAATGACCTTCCAATCCAAAAAAAGTAAAATCTAGAAAATGTCTCTTAGTACTGAGTGTGAAACGGATAGTTAGAGCGCGGGACTTGATCCCGAAGGCGCGGCCACAGGCTGCTTTAAAACCCGTGCTCCACACCACACCTCCCCCAGGTCACCCCGCTGGGAATGGGTACTTAATGGAGAAGGGAACGCAAGGCACCGCCCGCACGATGCTGACCCACAGAAAAGTCTCAAAACACCCAGTATCACTGCGTAACTATGGCTTACCTTACTGAGTGTGAAATAACAGATCACTGACGTGATACTGTTTTTCTGTGAAAGGCAGTACGTGCTTTTCTCGTCCTCCTATGTACTGTCCGTAACCAGATGTACTGAATGTCAAGGTCAAAAGTAACTTTACTTGTCTTTTTCAGAATAATTGATATATAACATCAATTTCTCACACCACGCATGTACGCGACTTTTCCTCGCAACGTCGACAAGGCATCTCACGCATCTCGAGTGTTGTAGATTTACAGTCCCAGTCTGTGGCCAAGAGAGTGCTCGTCTATTATCTCTAACTAAAAAAAAAAAAAAACAAAACAAACAAAAACCAGTCTGTAAGGAAGCAGCTCTGGTCGGTCCCTGCTTGTGTAATTCTCAGAAGCAAGTACAGCACTTCACAAGTAAAAGGCTTTCACGATTCACACGCAAGCAAAGAAAAGTCACGGACACTGTCCTGGCCACCTAGTGCATGCTGGGTAGATCTAGGGAGATAACGTATATTAAGACCACGCATGTTAGACAGTTTCTCCTCACTATAATTGTTTCCATCTCTCTGCAAGCCTACAAAGAGGAAAACAAAATACAAAAGATGAAAAAAACCAAATATAAACGCCATTCTCAGACGTTTCATAAATAGGTCCAAAAATATTTGAGAGACTTATCAACGCTATGCAGTGAGCGTGGGAGTACAATGTAGCGGAGTCCGGCACTCATTAATGGCGGCTCTCTGCGCGAGCGACACCAGAACGTCTGTCAGCGGATACATCGATCTGTCGTACAAACTAATTTTGAACAAAGAAAAACAGGGCTGAGGGAAAAAGTCATGGCACAAATCAAAAGTTAGAAAATTAAGATTAATTTGACTAATGCTGGCGACTAGATGGTCATCACTGCTCGCATTATACACTTTGACCAGGTCGAACAACTCTGATTACCAGGATTATATATGAACTATTTCTATACAATTTATTTTGACGGCGGTAAATAGAAGTTGTAGAAATGTTTCGATTACCGGAATTTAAAAAAAAACTCCCCCTGAAGATAGCTGGAAATAAGGGGGACCCGTAACCTTGGGGGCCGGTGGGGGGGGGGGGTTCTTGCTGCAAGTACAGGTTTGGGATCCCCGTGTCCTGCACACTTACCCTTTGCAATTGGCACTGGTTGTGGCAGTGCTTGGTATTTTCCCAGGCACTTCGATTTCCGACCCCATTCTACCTCCCGCAGCACATTACGCCAGCATTCCTCCTCCCACCCTCTCATGAGACAGAGACCTTGCTGCGGACTGGACGTAGGATAATAAACAGCCAGCCCGTCATTTCAGTTCTTGACCGTCATCTTTCTGTGACTTATCGAATCATGTGCGGTCGGCTTAATTGGACATTCAACACGTGACTATGTTTGGCAGGGTATGTTTGATAAACACATGACAAGCAAAGTCTGGCATCCAACACACCCTTACGGGGTTTGTGGCGTGGACACAGAGGCTTGTGGTGTGAAGACAGAAGGGAAAAGTATAGGATAATGTGAGCGAAAGTATAGTACAGACACGAGAGACGAATAGTACACCACCCATCATGCACGTGTATAGCCGGGCGACCGGTTATAGAGATCATGCACACGGTCACTGTCCCCATCCAAGAGAAAACAGTAGCACAGAGCCAATCCAGCCAGTCTAAAGAAAGACACGAGAACAGACGGACAGACATGAGCACATGCAGACAGACGGATGGTCAGAAAAGAATCTGTGCGCGAGACAGCAAGTCGGTGTAAGCAGCAGGAAAATATAAGGGGACGCCACTCTCGCTTCCAATCACCTGGTGGATGGCGGAGGCAGGCTTGTGCAGTAAATCCGCATCCCACAGAGCTTGCCGTGCGTAAAACTCAGGCAAGCTGCAGCCTGTAGATTTTCTTGTCGCTTCCGTCTGTCAGCAGAGCCCGGCGTGTCTTCTCAACTTTCCGTCTGAGTGTCTTCCTGTCTGCAAAAGAGACAGTTCTTTTTCTCATCCCACACCTGTATGTCTTCACACCCGCACGCATTTACACCAACGAGTCTCTACACCCGCAAGTCTTCACACCTGAAAGTGTCTGACTACAGCAACATGAGATGTTCCACTAGTTGTTCCCCCTCTCCTCCTCAAGTTTGACTCAAACGGATTGGATTGAAACGCGACCGTTGGTTCCGTGGAGGGTTTTCGTCTGTTTCAAATAAAGCAGGCTGCATTTATTTATTTAGAAAAGTGCAGTCTGTCTAGTCCAATGAGGTTCTAAAAGCGTGAAAGACACATGTGCACGTCCCTGCTGAATAAGTTCTAGATATACTCCGGTCCTTTGCGCGACGAACATTCTTAAATAAAATATGAAAAGATTTTCGCTGGCTTTCTCGTCTTCCCGAAAACGCCATATTGGCTTACATCTTTATCGCCCGATTCTGGTGGCCCGAACTTTTCGCAACATTCTCGCCAGCTCTTTCTCCCCTCAATTTCTCTCTCCCTCGCTCTCTCACACTTCTCTCTCACACCCTCTCACTCTCACTCACGCAAGCGCGCGCGCGCGCACACACACACACCGAGATAGCTAAACGATCAAATGTGTTTGTCCCAAAGTCCCGCCCCCACACACGCACACACCGAGACACAATCACGGACACTGAGACATACGCACATCGATATATTCTGGCACTTAGGTCTCAACATATGTGTAGCAGACAGCTGCAGATGGAGTTTTTTCCTGTTTCCAGACAGTCTGAAAATGTCACACCGCAGTCATCTTTCGTCTTCTTACCCTTGCTCTTTTTTTCAAATCTGTTTTTGATTTTAGACATAAACGAGTTATTTTTCACAAAATAAAGTCTAGGCTGTTGTCCCAGTTCCACGCAAACTAAGGGCGTACACGCACGCGCATGTGCATGCGCGCACACACACCCCTACTACTCCCCCCACCCACCCACCCCACACACACAATCATTCGCACACCACATCTCACACATGCACGGCCAGCAAACTGTTACATTTTTCATAAACAAATCAAAATAAACCGGCAACGTGACCTTGACTGAGCTAAGCTGTGGGGGTCGGGGTGGGGGAGAGCTCGCGATGCCCTGATTGTGAGCCAGGAAAACAGCACGTGCGGCGAGCTGCACGAGGACACTACTCCACGCCTAACTGGTTCTTCCGGCAGCGCATCTTCACGGCCCCGGCAGGATCAGGTCTGGAGGCCAAGATCTGGAACAGTCAGAGTTCCAGAGTCCACTTTGCTCCTGCTGCAGTCCAGTTTCGAGACCTCTGCGACGGAGTGTGACCTGATGTCAGGACGCACGTCCCAAACACAGAGTCCGTTCTAGATTGAGGTCAAGGATACATATGTAGGCAGAATGCATCTGTGGTGAATTACCTACACAAAAACACACAACACACAATTTCGACACAGCACGGATGTAGACTAGGTCCACGCAGAAAATTCAGTTAATTATTGTTTGTGAAGCCAGGAACGAAGATCATCATATGGCTGGGGAGGGAGGCAAAAGGGACGTGGGGGATGGGGACAGGAGAAAAAGCCGGAGTGCCAGCCCTGTAAGCAGGTATGTGTAACGGACACGGGATCAGAAGCCACAATCCTCTCTATATAAGGTTACAAGCAAGTATTACCGCTAATCTGCAGGCCGCCCCACTACACTTTGGTAATCATTGTGAAAACTTTGGGGGACAGCAGGTCTTTGGTGGCCTTCCGTCTCACGCCGTCTCCTTGTCTCCTTCACTCTGAAGAAAGGTGTCGACTACACAATCTCTCTCTTATATTTGATCACTCACACAAATAGTTTGATCACTCACACAAATAGACTCCAGTTCACATAAAGAATGGGATGGATCATCGCGGCTGAATGCTAATTGTGCCATGAAATCG
Source organism: Lanistes nyassanus (assembly GCA_004794575.1). Lineage (NCBI taxonomy): Eukaryota > Metazoa > Mollusca > Gastropoda > Architaenioglossa > Ampullariidae > Lanistes > Lanistes nyassanus. The sequence goes on from SMGT01007364.1 coordinate 37,261, forward strand.
GACTACACTATTGTCCGTAGACACATCATCGGCTGAACGAACTTGCAACTACACTGTAATATTAAATTATCAGCCTAAATCCTGCCCGAAAAGGTTAATGCATCACAAGCCGGTTGCCACCAGAACAAGCGAATGTGTACAACTATGGTTGCTCACGCGACCTGTTAATGTTGCAGTCTTGTGTTCTTGTTTTTGGGATTTCACAATCAGTAACTGCTTCTATGCGTGTAACAGCTGACTGGTGAGACCCAGCGAAATGTCACTGTGATACTCACAAGCTCACCCTTCAGCTTTTACTCTTTTTTTTTTTTGCCGAGACACTATGTAGGACTAACACTGGCAGGGGTCAGTTCCTAGATGTGCAATTGTTGTCCTTCAGCAAACAACGTTCCACAACCACAGAGGTCCCCAGCACAGACCACGGGCCAAGCGAACAGAGAACAATAAGGGCGTGCATCCGCGTGAAGATGGAATCTGTGGCGCAGATGGAGGCCGGGGATAAACTGATATCAGAAACAATGTTTTGACTTTGCACATACACATATCGGATACCAGTGAGATACCTGATCTGTGGGAATCTTTAGAGGCAGCACGTTTTTATTAAATTGTAAAGTATCTTAGCTGTTACTCAAAACCTTGAAACCAAATTAAAGTATAGCTATAAAAATTAATAATTTCTGTTTTTTGATTTGATGTATGATTTGTATATATTTCGTTTCACTCACTTCTTGGGGAAGCATTTTAAAAAAATCATCAGGAAAAAAGTCCACAGGATGGAAGGGGGATCTTGCGAGGGAGAAATTATACCAATAAATGTTTTTTTTTAAAAAAACCTGCGATTCTTCCATTGGTACAGAGGAAGGATCCACACAAAGTTTTATTAAAGGGCTATTTACACTAGCAATGCTCTCAACCTTGAGCGCGCAATACTTACCATATACATGGAAGTTGCAATGTTGAGAGAAAATGTTGCAAGGGGCCTCTCAACATTTTACGCGGATACAACGCCGCGCTATTTTCTAGCAGGGGCTCAAAATGTTGCAAGCGTGTCAGCCAATCCGAAAAAAATCCTGCTATTTAGTGCACGGAGAGTGCTCGGAAAATGTTTTCGGTCAACGTTGAGAGCATTGCTAGTGTAAATAGCCCTTAAGTTTACTTGATGCATTTTTTTAAGTTTTCGTTTAAACTATCAGTAACCAGTGTTTCGCTTACAAACTTTTAGAGGAGAAGTTCATGTGCATCCGCATCTAAGTCAGCGCGTCAAATAAAGGGAATTTTTCAGCACTGCATTGAACGAAAACAAAATCTCTCATCTTGCCGTTTTGTGCAAAATATCTAATAGGGGGGAACAACTTATCATAAGGGTCTTATGATCCCGCCCCTCCCAATCTCTATAGACCTATGGCAACAATATTGCAGACATCTACTTCACTGACGTAGCAATTGTCAAATTACGCAAGCTCCAGCAGTAGGGTTAGCTGGCTGGGTCAGGGCGAGTAACTGGGGGGCCCTGCAAGTAGCAAGATAGCAATGCGAACACAGTCGCCGAGTCAAGACAAACATTCTGAGTTCAGCTGCACACAGCTGCTAATAGAGCTCTTGCAGTATTTCAGCTACTAGATCTACATTGTCTGGGATTTCCCGCTCTGCTAGGATGGCATCAACTCGACCTCAGCAACTCCGTGTGTCCGTGCAGCTTGTTTTCCCCCCAGGGTTCCATCCCAAAGTATAAACAGCAACCAGGTGACATGCGATTCCTACCCCATACCCAACTCCCGGGTTTTGCGGAGATGGAAGGGACTCCTTACACAACAGACATGCGTAATTACACAACAGACATGCGTAATTACACAACCTACATGCGCCAGAGTGGAGTTGGCTTTGAGAGCGGCTAATGTGTTTGCGTGTGTGTGCGCGTGTATGTGTATACAGACGAGAGTATATGGGGCGAAAATATCTTGCATTTGTTGTCATGCATGTCTCGCTGTATGCAAAAACTCTATTGCTCATCCTACATAGATATACTGCTCTAAGTTTTGTAGTTCTTTAGGTTTTGGTGAACTGCTACAGTGACAGTTCTCTCCCATGTCGACTGCACTCCATGCAGTCACTGATTTATAGTGGACATGTATTGCAACAATCCCCAGCCCTGTGGCCTGGTATCGACACGACCCCTGACTGCAGATAGTCCGAGAAGGCTTTGCACCGAAACACTCCAGTGCAAACGCGAGAGACGTTTAGTAAACACATGTACTTGACTCAGACGTGCGCTGGGTTTTGGTCTATTTACAACCACTTTGTTTAGCACACAAACTGCTTTTAAAAAACAAAATAGCTCTCTACTTTAGACTATGACAGTTGTTGCTATGATGGACATCCTACTCGCTCTCTTCTGTGATGATGATGATGATGATGATGATGATGATGATGATGATGATGATGATGATGATGTGCGTGCGTGCGTATGTCTGAGAGAGGAATGGAAGCAAGCATGTTCAGGTGACGACAACCTTCACCGGGATCTTTTGCCAAAATATAGACCGGCTTCAATTCCTAGAAACCGTACTTACCTCGACCTACATCGGTGGTTCGCTGCTTACAAAACTCAATCCGGTGCTTTGACTGCGTGCATTCCCTCCCCACGTTCTACCAACACACGGTTATAGCCCCCCCCCCCCCCACAAGACTCCCCTTGCTGTACGCTATATGACGTCATAGCCAGAGTAAGGTGTGGGACCACCCTACAAACACTGGTGTCTGAGCTGCCAGGTCACACGAGCTCTCTTCACCTAGGAGAAAGTACGATGAATACACAGACCTAGGCCTGTTATCAGGACACACATATTCTGGAGGTCGGAGAGAGAGAGGGGGGAGGGAGAAAAGAAAGAAAGAGTGCGTTTGCACCATGAAATCAGGTAAGTCTTCAGCAGACTTTGCAGACTGGAGGTGTTTCTTTTCCATGGGCTAGTAATCGTGAAGAACCCATGACCCATGGTGGCAGCTATAAGGGAAAAACATAGCGGGCGTATCTACCATTGTTTAAGCTGCAATCCGGCGAAGCTGAGTAAAGATGTGCTTGGAATTCTGTCTTCTGGTACAGTGCTGGGGCAGTTGTGTCGGGTTCGCCTCACACCCTCTTCCCCAGTCCCGTCCTGATTTTTTTTCTTTTCAGCCTCGCTTTGAACAAATATACGGTGAAGTTAGCTTCTGTTCGCTTTCCGAGTCTCTCACCTTATCGCCCCATCCCTTCAGAGAGGTTGAGGGGAGGTGGGGCGACGAAGAGAGAGAGAGAACGTTGATATAATTGGGGAGGGGGCTTGAGACAGGGGGAGAGCGGGGAGGCGAAGGGAAGACGCAATCATTGACCAGAAGGGAAAAGGGTGGACAGACAAACTGTAAGCAAGTCGCTGTAACTAGATAACATAGTTGGAGGAAGACGGAGATGGCGAGGCAAAGTCTAGCTGGGATTTGCTTCGACTTGTCCGCATAGCTGCGAGCCTTGAGGGTGTGTTGACGTACTCGATGTGTGTGTTGGGAGGGGGGTAAGAGGGGTAGGTGGGGGGCAGAGGGGTAGGTGGTGGAGGGGGAGACAACGATTGCATTAATAGAACCCCACTGGCCAAGACGACTCGGAGGGATTAGCGGAAAGAATAATAAAGTGTTGAATACCTTTTCTCTTTCCTTCTTCTGTTTTTAAGCTTCAGTGTCGCTGAGGTACGCGTAAGTTGTCCTCAGAGATAAGAATATGACCCACGCTGTCTTCAATATACTGTCTTGCTGCAGTTGTTGCGGTGATCGTGTTGTGGAAGGGGAATGCGGAAGAGGGGGGGGGATTAGAACTGAGATTATGAAATAGAATAATTCCCCGACCGGGGCCAGAAATTCTCCTTCTCCGCTACAAGGGCCTCGGTGCTCTAGTGGTTAAGGCGTCCCTTTCCGAGGCGGGCGGTCGGTCGGTCGGTTGTTCTGGCCCCCGCTGAGTCATACATAAGACATAAGACATAAGCAATCTAGTAGCTGGCCTGCCAGACGCCTGGTACCATAGGGAACAGTATACTAGGACTGGTTGGCCCGGTGTCAGTATAATGTGACTGGGTGGGACTGAAGCCTGTGTTGTCACAGCAGTCCCAGTGGGGTACGTTGTCTCAAGTCCTGATACACGC
>SMGT01007364.1:41680-58278 GCA_004794575.1 Lanistes nyassanus
TTGCTGCGGGTGTCTGTAAGCCCGTGGAGCCGTTCAGCCATGAACGAGTCAATCTGACAGTCAACTGGTCCTAACTTCAAGGTACAGTCCTCTCGTATAGCTGTAAAACGAGGACCGGGGGAGGTTAAATGGCACTCAGCTGTTCATTTCGCTTCGAAGTAGATAAATGACTTTCCTTTCCAACAAGTATGTTATCTCACTATATAATCTTTATTTGACATGACCGAAAAAGCAAATAACCTACAAGTAATATTAATGTTTTATACTGATATTAAACATGTTAGCTATTACTTGGTGATATGCGTAAATTGTAATGCCAATATTACTTTTTCTTATAGTAATATTCGTGCAGAAAGTATTAGTCGCAGCTAGGGGACTGGTTTCGACCTGCAGGGGGTTAAGAACACTTTAGTACGAGTCCTCACGAAGTACACTGTATAAACATGCGAGGCCAACCTTCCGCTTAGCTGCTAACTACACGTCACTCCATCTTGTCAGTCCATACATCTGTTTCGCTCACCCTTCACACGTCAGTCGTTTCACCTCCGAGCTCATCGAGGCAAGGTCAATGGCCGCTGACTGCACCTCAAGCTGTGTATTACCGCCAACAGAACAAATTTTGCCGAGTGCCTACCCAACTTTTTATATCTGACATCTGCAGCTTAGAGGACTTGGACTTGGGGCTGTCATAATTGTTTATATTTTCCTGTCCCTGAGCACGAGTGGCCGATGTACCATGTGTACTGTGGTGTAAATTACCCAACACATGCTGCTAAGAAACTCATACCTGCTAGTCGCTGTCAGGACGATTTATCGCATTTATCAGTGACTGGCAGCACTGGGGCACTGACAGTCGGGGCCACGATTATCAGTCAAAACCAAGGCGAGTGTTATGGGCGCGCGGAGCGAGTGTTGGTTATTGATAGTGATGCTCTGCTGTGAAAACTGGTGTCTCTACCCAGCTAGGCTGAAGATATTAGCTGAATTAACGACCATCCTACTTCGCCGAATTTGGTCGTTGATGTACAACCAATTAGAGTATCGAACTAACGCTGCCTTACGCGAAGAGCATAAAGGGAAAATTTAAAAGCACTTCCACATACACATGGCACAAAGCCCCAGTTACTGTTGAACTTGCCGATTTAAATTTGCTTCTAGGGTTAAATTCATGGGTCTGGTATATGCCCTCTACGAGCAAACGATAACACCCTGTATGCTGTTCGCGCCAGCGACTGAAGTTACATCTCACCAATCCGCATGGCCTGTACGGAGGTGCCACAGCGAGAGATGTACGTCCATGTAAGAGACGAGATCTGAACCCCCAAAAGATTCTCGCTTCTCTGGGCGATGAAATGTTTTACTTTTGGGCCAAAGTGTTACTGGCCCCGAGTCAGCCGGTGGTCCCCCAGTGGAGCTGAAGATGCTTTGTCCCTCGAAATCGTACCGCCCTGCTGATCGTGTCCCTTGGGATCGTACCGCCCTGCTGATCGTATCCCTTGGGATCGTACCGCCCTGCCGACACCCAGGTACAACTGATACCTTCCAAGTTTGCTGTTTTTGTTTGACCTCGATCCCACACGCCGAGGATAAAGACAACGCGTTCACATTCCTCGCTCATATTCTCAATGCACAGTAATTAAAGGCTGAAACTGATATAATACTTTTTGTTCTTTTTATTGTTTTTTGACACCTCTGCCAAGAAACAGAGAAAATTTGAAAAAAAATCCCTCTTTGCAGGGGGATTGCTATATGTCAGCTGACGAAGTGGCATTAATACATCACACAGATGCACGTCGTGTCATGGCGCTGACCTCGTATGACCTTGCATGGCGCAACAGGTATGCGCACGTGCACACGTCTCCATTCCAAAACCAACAGAGAAAAAGCACACATATCTTCAAGATATATCTGGCATGAGAGGTGGTTGAATGTCATCAGCACACTTTGGAGGACAGCAGAACGCAGCAGTGACTACTGAGAAAATAAGATGATCTGTTGATATACTTTAAAAATAAAGACCATCTGTAGACACACTTTAACGGCCAAACCAGTGCTTCATGGACAAATGCGCATAAAACGAACACACGATGGAATTGTGACACTTGTTCAACTAGACTACATTTATGTTTCTCTGCTAACAGTAGTGGCCACAAAGACAATATCAGGGGCACATATTTGTCTAGACAATTTTTAAAAAAAACCTCCAAGACAAAGTCACAAGTTCTGTTCAAAACTGTGCGTTTTCTCTATATGAAACAAATCACCTTATATATATATATATCCCCATTGCAAAAAATGTCACGCTTTTAGTGATTTCTTCACGTTTTCTGATGGTAGATATATAGCTCTAATGAACCAATCTCTTATACCACACATAATATATGCATATTTTGTTCTCAAAAGACATGCTTTTCTTAAAGCTGACAGGTGAAGGCGGTGCCATTTGTGGAGGACAGAAGGGGTGGGGGTAACGGCAACCTTACACGAATAAGACTTTGGACAACTGGGATGACGCTCGCAGACTGTGAACAGCCCTCTGGGTTCCAGGTGCACGAGCATCGCCTGCATGCTGCCCAGTGGTTACCAGCACAGACACACAAGGTTTCTATCATTACAAGACAACGTGCTCAAACCGACAGCAGCAAACTGTGCGTATGAATAAATGCTAGGCAACCTTTCCCAAAATACTCTTCATGCACATGTAGTGGCACACAAAAAATAGATTACAGGATCGGTCTTGATGAAATGTCTTTCACCCCGCAAAAAATTAAAATATACAATGTGTGTGTGTGTGTGTCTTAGTGCATGTCAAGCGATGAAAGACCTTAGACACTCGAAAGGAAAAAAAAATACTGCCTAGGCTGCCGGTGATCATATCTCATTGATGAAACAGGATCGAGAAATACCAGTAGCAACAACACCGAGTTAGAAAGTGAACTCTGATAACGGAGTACATCGCTGTTCACTACCCCTTCCGGAGGCTGGTTTGGGGTCGGAAGCGGATAGAAAAGATCTCCCGGGGACTATGTCGAACTAGCCCAGGCACTTCAGCAGCACACACATGCCCACAGCAGTAGGTCAGCGATAAGCCTTTGGTAGGATACGACATATCAATCTATTGACACGACACAACATACTCCTGGCATGACATGCCAACAAACTGCAGAAGACGCAGAGAATCTAGGGATGAAAGACCGCAGCCCCATCTGTACTCCTCGTCACGGGATCCCAGCATTTGAGTGGACTGGAAATCAAAATTATCTGCATCATCTCCTATGCAAAGACAGAAAGAATGTACGGAAAAAGTGCTCCGACGGACATTTTCGTTTAGTGCTTTCCACTATTAAATAAATCTGCACATGACAAAGCTGATACGATTATCGCTGACAAACGCTGTCACGCTCCGTCATGGGAGATGACCCAAAGGGGCGATGCAATGAAATGTGTTCCGCCCTATCACTGGCATGCATAAACCGTGTCCCGTGACCAGCGATCAATGGCGCCGCTGGTTAAGCCTAAACCGATCTCGTTCGCGTGACAAACCATCGGTTAGCGACCTGTGTTGGTCAGTGGGAACAACGGTTTGTCACCTGATCGCGACAGGCTTAGGCTTACCCAGCGGCCATGAACACGGCCCCTGGTTAACACATTCATAACGATTATCCACACAACCCCTGCACGCACCAACTCTTCACCTGTAATCTCCTTGCCTAACCGTAACTTCAAAGCGGATTTCAGTTTCTGCAGGTCGTTTGTAGCGACCACAGAAGGCGCGGGAAAGGTTCCAGGAAGTAAGATTATTTGTACAATTAGGACAGATTTTGGTCTGTTGCTGAGGGATGGGGAACGGAATACCCGAGTGAAGCGGGGATTAACATTAATCAAACCTTTCTGCTGTCACCCTATCCGAGACACAGCATCTAGCTACTTCCACAAGCCAACTGTTTTTCTCAAGAGCGGATGAATGTAAACATATTTACAGATGCCAGGAACATCAACAGGCCAAACAAAAGTCAATCGCCAACGTGAAATCTACGTTCGTAGCAAAAGGAATAGCGCCAGAGGCTATGAACACCTGAGGGGAAAATTGCCTAGATCAGTAGATGTACTGCCAGAGAGCTGGTTAAAAACATCCAACTTACGTCCTTTCGAGCCGTAAGAATAACAAGCATTATCACACCAACATTGCAATGCATCACAGAGGTGGAAGGACGAGTTTAGAGACGATTAGCTTGGGGGGGGGGGGGGGGGTTACAATGTGTAGCTGAAAATTAAGTCCAGGAAAACGCGAGATTTCAAGGCGGAATTAAGCCCTCTTCCTAGAAAAGCCCCAAGGATTTCCAGGTATAAACAAATCTTTCCAACAATAGCTGTTTCGCTCTATACAAATGGCCTGCTCAAAAGCAAAATTTAGAACTACAGTTGTGCAAATTATGCGTTCTGAGTAGTCTACGCGTGCAAGAGATCAGCAATAAGCACTGACATGAATGAGGAAATGGAATTACCCATCGCTGTCCGGTCGCCCACAAGCGCCACGGTCGTTCAGACCTGGCGAAGAGTCCATGAACAGACGAGTAGCGAGTTTCGAGAACGGCCATCTTGCGCACGCGCAGTGACTGTCTACTTCCACCAGAAATTTTCGTTTCATCCGGGTCACTTTTGCAAGATGGCGGATCATGAGGAGGATTTAGTCGAGCAGCCACCTGATATCGATCTGACGAGCAATTTGCTTTTTTTTAAAAAAAATCGATCGTGGAGCCCAAAACAATAAATGTCGGCATCCAGTCGGGAAAAAACCCAATATTAACGCGTATCTGATCTTATTATGCAATTTACTCGTAATGGTGGCCGCCAGAAGGAAACCGGATGTTTATCCAGATGTTTTGGGTTTCGATTCAGCGTTAAAGTTTCCCCTCACAAAGCTGTCGAAACTCTCTACTGGTTTATTTGCACTGCAAGCAAAAGCACCACAGATGCTAAGCAAAATGGGCCATAGAAATATGCAGACACGAGCAAGCTGTCCTTGCATGGTCCACAAGCCATCACGTGACAACTACAGGTCAGTGGAGCCTCTGCGAGCGCTCGGCACACACGTCCTCTCGCGCAACCGTTTCCATGGCCACCCCGACCAGTGAGTTTTACTGTGACCAAAGGCCACTTTTGACCCTACGTGACATGTAGTGGAATGCTGAAAGTACCCCCCACATAACACAAAAAAAGGAAATAGCATCTAGAAACCCTCCTGAGACAAAACACCGTGGGGAGCGTTAAAGAAACATGTACAGTGTTAGTGTACCGGCTGAAGTAGGAGCGTCTGGGGCAGCAAGAGATCGGTCGCGTTAAGTGAATTTGCAAATAACCCAGTAAACATATCCTACACCGTGGTCACGTGGCGTCAAGTAGTGTCAGCATAATTTGTGCGAGCATGAAATGATACTGGCCAAACACGGGGGGAGGAGAAGGACGCCGACAAAACCTAACTACACTCCTGCTCGCGCAGCCTTTCCTGCTGCATGTCAACACTAATTCCATTGCATAACAGCAAATAAACTTCTTCTAACACAAAAGGGATAAAGGCCGAGTTTCGAAGGAATTGCATTACAGGATAATCAGCATTTTACTCTGCTGCTTTCAGCCAAAACAGGTAAATGTCGCTTCCTAACTTTCCAGTTACATGCTTTGGTACAAAAAAAGTGCTCTTGTGTTAAGCAAACGAGTTGCAGCTACAGATATACAGCAATTATTTGGACTAGGGAATATTTAGGATGGCAAACATTAGCTCCTGTAAGAAAAACATCAACATGCTTGAAAAAGTTGCAGATATACAGTTCTCTGAGCAACCCCCCCCCCACCCAATTTCAGATTGCTATGGTCCTACAAAAATATAATTATGGTGATGTTTGATCACAAGCATTATCAGGATTTATGTCTCCTCAATTTCATGATGTGTGTAATCTGAAGACAACACTGTCATTCCAACACTTATAGGACAATCTCCTACACAGGTTTTTAATGACTATATACGTATATCTGAAATATTTAAAATATCAGTCAATATGAGACCAGCTGCAGAAAGAAAGGACAAAGCAAACATGTTCTTCACAATCTCATAATCCCAAAGAAGATGAAAAACTTGGCAAGAGAACTGAGGAAACAGAATTTGCATTCACCATAAGCAACAAAACAAGAAAACAGTTGCTAAAAGACATCTGCCCTGACAGACTTGGATTTACACAGACATGGTTTGGAAGAGCAGCTGACAACTATGACAATTCTGAGATGAGGAAATGTAAGGGAAAAATCCTTCGCATTCTTGCCTTGAATTATGTACAAGTATCCAGTCAAACAGGAGAAAATGATAAAGCATTTCTCTGTTGTGTGCAAATGGAAAGCCTTGCGTTAAGGCTTGGATAGCCCTGCCTGCAGTACCCATGCACATATGGTACCACAAAACTCCTCCCCGTTCCCTACATTGTCCATTATATATACACTCTCTCAACTACCACACACACATACACATACATGCACACACACACACACACACGGGCCACCCCCTCGCTTCCCTAATTTTCTCATTTGTCACACAGAAGTTATCTTCCCTTCCTTCACTTCTCCATCATTTTACAACACTTTACAAATCATAATGTTGTCAGCTAGTCAAGTCCAACAAAATAACTTTATTTACATCTAGTGCTATAAAAACACCACCACCACAAAAAAGTGTTGCTTGCTTTTCTGCAAGAACATAACTCCATTGAGATACACATTATACATTATTTGGAGTTTGCATTTATATGCAGGGAAAATATGAAACATCCCTTACAACATGTAATTTCTACCAAATAACATTTCTAATAACTCAGTAATTTTTTTGTACATAATGGCTTTTTCTTTTAATCTGAGGGAGGAATATTCCCTCTCCCCATTTTTTTTATACAGTCTAGAAGCATTGTTTTCAAAAATACTTCACCCTGCACTTTACAAGAGGTGGTGAGCAATTAAGACACAATGTAACATCAAGAAGGAGAAGCTTAATGCACAGGTATACATATACATGACTTTGCACAGTTATGCAGAAAATTGCAGTTTGGAGTCAATGTTTATAAGTGCAAGGTGGAGGGGTAGGATGGAAATGGAGGGGTCGGGGTGAGATGTCAATGTAGTGGAGAGAAAAGAGTACAAACTACAATATACTTATAATGAATAATCTACAGATTGAAAAGAAATGAGAGGGTAAATGGCCTGACCATCACTGATCTGGCCTTATGAAAAAAGGAAATACTTTATGAAAGAACTAAAGAAAAGCTGAAGAACTGTTGAAACTACATCAGACAGGCACAAACGGGCACACATTTTTCACAAAATTGAAAATAAAATGCATGGTTTGGGGGTTTGCAAAAGGTCCAAAAGAAACAGCTATGTACATTTTCTAATTATAATAAAATGTTGCCTTTTCTTATAAATAACAAGTTCTAAACAACTTCCCCCCCATCTACAGACTGTTTATACTACAAAAACCCCCACCCACCACCACCCAAAAAGTCAATACATATAGTCCTATTCAAGTAGATTTCTAAACATTCTATGCATTTCTAAATCGCTGTTATCATTGTGCAAGCATTTAACATCAATATTATATATATATAAAATCAGCATTATTATCAGTCAAATACATGCGCTCAGTAAAGTAAAACTATACACTATACAGCCCGAACACTTTTTTTTTTAGTATATTACACTGATACCCATTCTTATCTTCTTGAAGATGCTTTTCAGTTAGTCTGAACGATACATCTTACACCACCCTGTTTGTTTCTTCTCTGCACTGTGCTTTAAGTAGGAGAAAATCAGAGACATATACAACACAGACCTGGAAAGAAGCGAAAACTAAAAAAGCATGCAAGTGGAAAGGAACAAGTCTGGAAAAGCTTGGCATCTATCAGCCTACTTAGCTACTGGGATCAAATCTTTCAACTAGTCAAGCATTTCATTCACACAACTGTGTGTACTTGGACATACATGCTAAAAAATACACATGCTCTTTCTCTCTCTCTCACACACACCAGTGCCAGCCAATGTATTTACAGTCAACCAGAAACAATCAAAGCATGTAACTACATGTTCCTCTCTCCACCCCAATCTTCCTTTGGAGACCACCCCTGCTCCCATTCCCCCCCCCCCCCATCAAAAAAAAAAATCCACAAGACAAATCACAATTTACCAATTAAATTCTGAAGGAAGAAAATTTTAACCATTACATCACAGGCAGAGGTACAAGCAAGCATTATACATATGCTTGTAACTGTATCAATTCAAGTGCATTTTCAGTTTTCAGCCAAGCTATAAGTCACCATGTGACAAAGTGAGAAAGTTACCATTTCTCTTTATGTCCAGCAAGCCAAGTGGCCTACTTTGGAAAACTACAGCTGAAAGTTTCTGAACACTGCATTGTGCTAACAGACTACTACAACAGAGTTTTAAGTAACTAACAAGACATTAACTTGTAGCGCTGCCAGCACAGGTAGATCTAGATCCATAAACAGCACAACATTCATTTCCAGTCAGCACACAACAGACAGTAAGACTGCTGGGAGGGTCAATAAATAGTGTAAATTACATTTGTGTTGAACAGCAAGTGGAAGTGTAGAGCAGAAGTGTATATGCAGACACTGGCTTGTACATGTGAAGTATATAAGCATGTATGCAGATGTCTGCATATGTAAAGTAATAAATGTATATGTAAGCACGCACTGTAACTTTAAACATACAGGATCATGCAATACAAATTCACAAACATCCGGGTTTTTTTCTGATGTTCAAGATTCATGTCTACAGGCAAATGCAATATGTACCTGTCAAAAACAATTTTGTCAAAATGAACATTAAATGACAAATTTAACAAATTTTAAATTTTTCTCACTTCATTTCCAACACAGGGGTGAGGGGAAGTCAGCTGCCTTTATTGTTGAGGCAGCTTATACAAAGCATCAAATAATTTTTAAAAACCCAACTAAATATGGCAACAGTAAAACAGCACTACAGTCCATGCAATACCATCTGCATGACAAGTGCTATATAACAAAATTGTGTATTTTGTTTATATACATGCACATGCATGTGTAAGATTATTCAAGTAACCAGTACCCCCACATAGCACAATATACAAGGCAAAATACAATCGTCCAAAATTAATGCAACTTCCTCAGCAACTGCTTACGGTCTAGTTCTAGGTGCACATCTTGGGTGCTGTAACGATCCAGAAATAGTCCTCTGATACAAGTACCAAAAAGGGCAACATAAATTTGCACAATCTGTCACTCACAAATGGATGCCTGGACATTTTCATTAATCTCAGAAACTACAAATGCGAGTGGTGATATGCTTGTTTATAGAGTTGACTTTTGCTATGTGAATATTTCATCATACAAAAACTTCACTATCTTTACAATGTGCAGCTAATGCAATTTAGCTTCTTCAGTTCTTGATTCAATGCTGCTGCTTGACTGCTTTGTACTTTGTAAATGAAGATAACTGTTTACAGAAGCACATACGGTTCTAACTGTAAATCAGTTTCTTGATTTTGCAGACATCATGGAAGTTGAGAATTTTACAACAGAAGTATCCATCTCTCATGTCACCACAACTCCAAGTCAAAGGTGAAGCTAATGCCAGTTAAATTTGGACCAGCTGTTCAGCATCTGACTTCCATATGGGACACAGTGCTTCAGAAATGCACTTCGGTATTGTTTTACTGTTATAGATATAAATATCTGCTCTGACACAAAGATAAAATATACTTCCCCTCCACAGAACTGACAGATCATGTTCAAGTATTTCAACCCATATCTACTCATGTCACAGAATCAGCTATGAATTTCCCTATACAGATGAAAAATCAACAATTTTTTACGATGATTTTTTTTTCAGTGAAAGCTAAATATCAAGTGGTTTAAGGATGCATAATCTAAAACTAAAGACTGTACTTGATTACATTTTAATTTTATGCATGTACAGTTACAATATTATAAATAGTAGTTAAACATCTCTCATAATTGTGAGGGTGCTTCTGCATGCTTCATTATGCAAAAAGAACTCTGTATATCTTTGTTAGTTTGTGTAAAATCCTTACAACTATGTATGTTGGCACAAAGAAAGACGTCTTGATTAAACCATTTTATCATTTTACCTTGCCTTTCCACCCCACAACAGTGCTGAAAGTAACAATCATACAATATGAACCTTGAAATAATGACAAAACAATCTGCTGGTGAAGCGAGAAGGGGAAGGAATACTTTAATTTAGAACACTTTCCACAGAGGCATAAGATTATCTTTCCTGGATCAATGAGAAAGATGTGCAAAACTGTATGCTATGATTGTGTGCCTTTATAACTGTCTACCAAATGGAATGAAAACATGTGGTTCACTTTATGAACTAAGACAAAATTTTACATAGTATTCCACCAAAAGTCAAGAATGAGTGAAAACCGAAAACACTCCTACGCTTCTTTTTTTTTCAAAATACTGAATCATATCACTTATATCAGACTCACTTTCAAAATGCTCGTTCTTGTGTAAAAGCATGAAACCATCATCAGGTATACTCATGCTACACACAATCTAACTACATACAGCACGCACCTGACTTGCTTGACAGGGCTCTGAGGAAGCCAAAGTGTACAAAAATCAATACAGAGAGAGAGAGAGCAATGCCAAGTCCTGCATTTCAGTTGCTTTAAGAAAGGTCAAATGTATTCTGGGGAAGTGACTGGTACTTTCGTTTTCACATCACAAAATTAAGGAAATTATCCTATATCAAAGGCAAAACAAAGTGGGAAAAATAGAATTTATAGATCATCTGTTGATGAGTGCATGGAAGAATTATTTACACAAGTCTACACCGACTCTCAATCCTTTTCAGTGCTAAGGATGGAGAATTATTTGTGAACAATTTTTTAAAAAAATTATTCATCCTTAGCACCACACTTGATGGACCCCTCCTCCTGTGACCATCAACCTCAATCCCCTTAACAAATACACGGGACCTTGGTCATAAAACATCTATCAATGATAACAAACCAGCTTTATCCAAGACAGCAGCTGCAAAACAGTCCTTTTAGGAGCATTTCAGGTAGGCAGGACAGAAGGGGCAGGAGGCAGCATTACTTATCTGGTGACCAAAGGTGGGGGAGGGGGCAGCATAGCTGTAGAACTGGCTGCCGTTGACACTGCTTGCAAACGGCCCATAGAAGACCTGGTCTATGACCAGATTGTTGAGCTGGTCCAGTTCATGCAGCTCGATACACTTGACCTGAGCTTTTCGCTCCTGTGTCATCAGCACCTGGTAGGCAAGCTGGTGAATGAGGTTCAGCGTCTGACGGCGTTCATGCCCCATCAAGCAGATCGTGCTCTCGTCTACCACACGATACAAGGTCATAAGGTAGTGGTACTTCATACCTTCATCTCCCGAAAAATGGTTGGCTAGGTAGGACTCAAGTTTCTGCCGCTGCTGGTTGATGTCGCTGAAGTCGATGAAGAACCTCGAGCACATGTACCGCTCCATAGTCCTAATATCTATGTCATCGGCAGGACTGAAATTTTTCACTATGAGATAACAATACTTGAGCAGACCACCTCCTCTGATTTCCTCTGGATTACGGGTGGCTATGACTTTGTTACTGAGATGGCACCAAGCCTCACTGAAGTCCCCATACACGCTTTCTGCCACCACTGTGGGATAGAAGTGTTCACTCATGGGGGCCTGTGATACATCATAGAATGTCAAGAGACTATCAAGAATCACCTGGAAGGAGTCGACACTGAATTCGAACTGTCGTTTCATCTTGTCGACAAACTTGAGCTCCACGTTTTTCCGCGGTTTGTTTGAGAGAGAGATGAGGCTCCACCTGTCCCCATGCTCGTTGCAAACTTTTACCATCTTCTGCACGTACGCCTCATTCAGACTGCAATTGCTTATCTTATCTTTACTCACCCCTTCTGGCAAAAAATCCAGAAGGCACTCCAGCACACAGTTGCGAACCTTCTGCAGCTCGTTATGGTTGGACAAGTCGACACCGAAAATCAGATCCAGATCGTTGAACTCCTGGCAACTACCACTGTCCAGAATGTAGCTAGCGGCCCCTCCGTTCAAACGAATGTCCCGAACTTGCACACCTTCAACGGTAAGTTTCTTCTGCACGACTTGGACGAGATCTCTCAGCTTGACATGCAGGGTAGGAAAGTTTCCACGGCCGTGAATAGGCACCGCATCTTCCATCACTTCGTGCAGGCGTAAAACTTGGTCGTAACACAACACCTGAAAGCGGTTGCGACAATTCAGAGTAGCCATGTCGGTCACAGAGATGGTTCGAAGCTAGCAGCGTTCCTGAAAGAAAAAAAGCAGAAAATGTGTTGACTTTACAATCAACACAGCTAGCGAGGGTACTGACAGCCTACCTGCCACTTACAGGCCTGGCGTCTGATTTGTGCAGAATTGGCAGATTGTTACGTAGCACCGATTGTCAACCGCTTCACTCATGGAAATATCAATGCGCCGCCAAATGCAAGTACAAAAAAGACACACTAAATTTTGGTCTTTCAAGTTGACCAGGTATAAAGGTTATGATAGCCAGATGATCGTTAGACTAACCTGCGTCTGCTGCCTTAGTTTTATGGAAAGAACATTCGAGCACTACTTTCACACAGTACGCGTCTATCTCCCGCTTCACTCGCGTAAACAGCTGATCGCCGGGGTCTTATTTTTAGCTCCGCATTGATTGGCCAATGTCGCGAATGCGACGTTGTGTGGTAAGATAGCGAATGTTCAAGTGACGCTGAATAAGCTTTCTCAAGCTTGCTGGGTAATATTTCTGCCTGTGATGCAATACCTTAGATCATTAATGGACAATTACAGAACATCTAAAAGGATTTTAACTTGACTATGAAACGGCACGAGACAGCCATACGGTAAGCAGTATCGTGCAAGGGAGGAAACTACACGCGTGAACCCACAGGGCAGGCCAGTCACTTCAACCGGTTTTTTAACCCCACCGCGACTGCTCCATATGTTACAAATCTGTAGCCGATAGTGATACTTTGACGCCACAGCATCGGTAATAAGTTCGTTAGAACTTTGAAAGAACGATAACATCGAACATTATAAATTAAAACTCGTCTTTTGAGGACTACTCTAGACAGATTACTGAATAAATATGCTTCAACTCAATACATGCCACACCCACTGAGGCGTTCGCGTTGCGCAGTTCGTCTGAACATACAGCCTAAAAGTATCTGCAGCATATGGAGCACATGGATAAAAGAAACTATTTTTTTCTAATAATGTGGTTTCAAATCTTATGTACCTAGTGAAAATTCCGTACACTGCAAGTGCTAATTAAAGTACATGTAGCAATCGGGGAAATCTTGACTTTGTAGGTGGCTCATGATAAAGTTAAACTTCCCTTTGATGTTGTATAACATCAGACTGCATCTTATTTTGTTATTAAATTAATAGCACAACACATGGATTTAGCACAATTTCAAGAAGAAAACATCTGCAGAAATGATACCTGTGTTTTAAATATGACAAGTACACCCATTTCTCACTTTGTGTCTTTAGTGTTTGATGAGGATAGCAAATAATATTTTCCTGGCCTGACACTGCTATCACAAGAAATAACAAGGTCCCAATATAGACTAACATTAAAATGATTCGACTAATCCTTTTGTTTTATCTTAATAAATATATTCAGCCACACTAGTTTACCGAGAAAGAACACAGGGTGAGAGAGAAAGATAAGAAACATAGGTCGCTTCCTGCAAAGTGCAGAATGTCTTTCTAACAATATATATATATATAAACTGATTAATTGTAGAAACACCCGGTGCTGCTGTGTTATGCCTGCTTCTCAGACAAATTTGGTTGTGATCTTCCTTTGGTGAAATTGATCTGACAAGCCAGGCTTCAATTTCTACCAAACATATGGTCCAAAGATTTATATTAGTCCTTTAATTTGAAATTGTTATTTTTGAATGTCATATTACAAAAACATTTTAGATTATAATTTAAATAAATTGCAGCTGAGTGGATAGTCCTACATTTGATTATTTTACTTCTGGTAGTTCTAGCACACCCAGTGAGTCAAGTCCTGAACCACTTAGTCTAACTGTAGATGGTATAACTCAGGATAGAACTTTTCAATGGATCTAAACTTATTAACATGTAAGAGATTTCATTATCAGCAAGATTAAATGGTAAGATGATGTGCTTTAAAATATGCACGACAGCGAGCGAGAGAGGCAGGAATCGAGAAGATTTGGCAAGAGACGTCGAGATAGATCTAATTGAAGATTTGAGAGAAGAGTCTACTGAAAATTGCGCTGACGTACGTCAGCCAGAATCGTAGTTTCTAATCAGATATTATTTTATATCTTACCTCAGTAGCAAAAGTCCACTTCATAAATGGTTAATCTTCCGTTGTGCACCGCCCTCTCTTCTGGTGTCGAAAAAAGCGTAACTCTTCTAACAAGTTGCAGTCCCTTATCCGTTAAATTTCGTCGCGCTGAAATGGAGTCTTATCTTCTGACCGTCCAAGGAGCAAACGGTTGTGGGCGCTACACAAGCTGGACGATGGATTTAGCTCTGTTGGGACACAAACGGCGCTGAGGCTCCGAGGACTGGCTGGAGATGGTGTGGGTGTCGCTTTACAACGAAGACGCCTTTCGCCTGCGCCTTGCGTCGACCAACTAACGTGCGCTGCTAGCGCGATGATGTACCGCTTGGTGGTGATGGTGGCGTGTGGGGGTGAGTTCTATTTTGGGATACAGTGGTACGCTCGAGGCCAGCGGAACCCATTCACGATACGCATGGCACAAGACAAGAGCGGAGTGGCCCAGGCTTTTGCGTCAGCAAGACACAGCCTAAATCGATTTTTGCAACGTTTGGAAAAATACGGTACGTGCTGGGCACACGATGGACTGGAAAAATCGATAAAATCTCATTCTCACTATATCTTCCTTATAAGGAAAGGGACTTTCCGAAAGGAGACAGTTGTCATGGCGACAGGTTTTACGTGTGCTGCCGTCACAGCCACGGCAGCCAATCGATGTCATTAGACTTATGAATGACTTGGAAGCGGATTCCTACTATAGTTCAGCACTCTCTTGAAAAGAGGGAAGCATCTGTGTAAAATCTGGACAATCCGTCTAAAAACATTCAAGCTCGTTCTGTCATATATGCTGCTATGTTATTTGGAAGGGAATTGACCGTGTTCTTTTAGACTATATTATTCTCTTTGCTGGAGACAGCGCGCTAAAATGAAGGTCCCATTCATTCTGTGTTATCGATTTTCTTGCGAGGGAACAGCCATGCAGCGTTTATCTTTTAAAGCTTTCATGAAACTCTGGCATATTTCGTTATATCCAGCTGTACGTGAGGTGGTCGGCAGTCTATGTTTACGATTTTAGAAAAATGACATGAAAACCAGATCAGTTAAACTTAAAATTAAATGACTTTACGAGGACACAAAGACATGGAGGGCTGTACCAAATATAAGATTTCGACTAACCTGCCGAATACGATTTACTATTACTATCTTTTAGGGAGGCTGAATAGAAGTATAGTACATTTTGACCCAGATTTGGCTCAAATATCCTGCAATCTCAACAATAATACATGTTTAAGTATTCGAATTTTAACTGTTAATAATATATATTAATGTTCAACTTTTGTCATTCGATCTTATGCAGATTCGAATCGAATGATCGGTACAAGGGTTTCAAGGAAACTTGGTCAGATTTTTTAAAAATGTATTTTGTTACCATATAGTTAGTGACTATACCAGTCTTGATGTTGGCAGTCATATCACTAGACAAGCAGTGTAGACATTACTAGACAAGCAGTGTAGACATTACTAGACAACGGATCATCGGAAGACACGGCATATACGTGTCACGTCTTTATCTGCGCCGACGTTTCGGGGAGGTGTGACATTACTTTAGACCTCAGATAACCGCAGATAGCCATAGATGTTGGAACAAAGTATAAGCAACTCTTTTCTTGTCACTGACAATGGACTGCGATCTAGAGGTACGATCTTTGGTGTGGCCGACCGGAGAGGGAAGGGTCGGGCTGATCTTGTCTGTTCGTGGCAGGTCGGGTGAGAGAACACGTTTAAGAGGTTGGAGATGACTGAAGTGCACGCGCGCCGGGGAGGATCGGACAAGCGGGAGGGTGCCATGGAAAAGACATAAGGTATCTGCTGTATCCACAGCAGCGAATTCTGAGGGGAAAAACTGAGCCTGTGTGTGAGGACACAGCTTGACTCTCAGTGAGTGCGGCACAATTTTAGCAGCCCCTCACATGCGCCATAACCACACGGGGGAAGGGAAGTGGACCGGGAGAATCAGCACTAAGTCATCATCGTAATATTTGTTGAGGACAACGAGGAGGTTAAGAGAGAGAAAAAAAGACTTTTAGTTTGCCTGTAGGCTTTGTAGTGCTTCCTAAATCGTAAAAATCTGTGCTATACATCCTTTGATTTGAAGGACGCTATGGCAGCTAGCTATAGACACGAAGACGGAGACTGGCAGCATGGGGGG
>SMGT01007364.1:58306-75750 GCA_004794575.1 Lanistes nyassanus
GGGGGGGGGGGGGGGGGGGCGTGTGAAGGAAGGAGGGACGGGCTTATTTCGTTTAAACCGTGCTATGAGTCTCGTTACGTGCAATGAACGCTGGCAGTACACCACCAACCCGCACTTATAGTTAGCTTTTCTTTTATGTTTTCATCTGATTTAACGTTGCGATTTATAGGCTGCCAATCCAGCAAACCCACAAACCCAATTCGTGATGCACATGTCAGGATGCTATACTGGGCCATTTTCAGACTGGTCCTATTGCGCCTGTCGCCTTTATCACACTTGATCAGCATGGTCAAAAAGCTGCACGCACACACGCACTTGTTTTAGCGAGAAAGTCGCAGTTGTTGGCCATGTCACACTTGACTCGAAACACTCGCATATCAGGCGTTCCTCGTCTTTAAAAAAACAAACCAAACAAACCGGAAAATCTCATTTGAAGTGGGGCTCACTGCTTTTCCTGCACTCTGAGCTGTTGTACTTCAACGTAAAACCACGCACTTGCTGTCTGATTTCCAAGGGGCTGCGAGTCCCTACATCCCCACGCACCAACGTGCTTTCCCCTTCAGCTACAGCAGCCGACAAATACAGTCAAGTCCTTGCTTGTTTCGAATTGTATGATCATACCGATCGAACGCCGGCCTTGAGCAAGTTCATTGCGTCGTATATATAGGGTACTTGCCTGTTCATACACTTTTAACTTTTTAATATTGAATATATATATATATAATCTGCTAACTGTGACGTGCCTAATGCAGACAAAATAAAAACAATCGGCTATAACAGACATCCCGCTTAATAGATAACTAAGACTTTTTGCAGTCATATTCACATATTATTACTGGTTCTGCTATGACCCCCTTGAATCTCAATCGACTCGGTCGCGCGCGCATGTGTGTGAGTGGAAAACAGTGTGCACTGTCCGAGACAAAAACTATCCTCATAGCCGGAAGCTAGTAATTAAACTAAGGTTCACTTAACGTGCGCACCGTGTTTTGTATGGGGCGCCAAGAGGGGAATGGATATAATGTTCATGGTTTATAAAGAATTGCATTCTGTAACTATAGAATGCATTCTATAATTCTATAACTATAGAATGCATTCTATAATTATAGAATGCATATATAGTTATAGAATGCAATTCTTTATAAACCATGAACATTGTATCCATTCCCCTCTTGGCACCCATAGTTTTGTACCCATAATTACTTCCTTTACACGACCTATGATCTACATTAAGTTCTGACGACTCATAGATCACTGGATAGGTAGTTTTCTCGTGGACAGCCTACTTGGAGGTAAATGTCCACATGTCCACTCAGTGGAGTCAGGAGGTAGCACCCAGAGTGCAGTGTCTGCAATCACTAATGCTGTTAATGCGGGGTGTACGTACGCGACGCGACTAAGTCGGATGGAGGCATTCATTAAGAACTAATTGCGCCTCGTGCATATGCAATCTCATTTCGATGAAGAATTTTCTATAAACATCTTTTCCTCCAAGAGATTTTCGTGTAAATGTGCGTCTGTAATGAATGACTAGAGAATATAAATTATGTTTTGCTGCAGACTATATAGTTTCTTATGCCTGCTTTCATCCGATTTATAGTCACTCCATGTAAACCCAGCATTAATCGCGCCGTGTAAACACCGCATCAGTGAACAAAGAAGTCACATTTGAACACCCCCATACCGCAGTTCTCTATAGCTTGATCTGCCCGCCAGAAAGCAGAAGAAAAATAAAGTAACGAAGGAAACAAGTCCTTTTTTCGGTTTGTTCTTGTTGATAACGCAAAAGGCGTGGAGTGAGCGAGGAATGCGGCAATGTGCTCTGGTGTTTGCCCGACAGGGTCGGCGTTCGCCCGCTGACATTTGGCCGCACCAGGCCAAGGAGATCGCTGGTCGGTGATGGTGCTAACTTCCTTCCTGGCACACTCACCCCGGCATCTTCTCTCGCTGGTCTGTCGCTCGCAGAGCCCTTATGTTAATAGGCCAGTCTTATGGACGCTAGGAACGCGAGCGACGCTAGCCGATGACGTAAGAACTTGTAAGGATTACAGTACGACTTCTGACGTCATCCTCCAACGTCACTCGCGTCCGTGATGTCGATGTAACGTGCCTACGGGCTCTGCGCAGGCGCCGAGCAAACTCGCTTTTTCAGGAGATCCACTCGCGCCCAAGCGACCTCCAAGGCTGACTTTTGACCTTTGTGGCCGAGACTGCGGGTCACAGTGACAGTCGGGTTGTCTATGGCAACAAGGAGCAGCTGTCGACTTGCGACCCGATCACAGAGCAAGGGCATCACTGGCATCTACAGTGGATGCGCAGATTTCTAATGCCGACAGCACGCATTCTGCAAGGCAGACCACATGCGGCCGTGTGTGATGTCAGACAGGAGCTAAACGTGTGATGTCAGGAGCTAAACGTGTGTGATGTTAGACAGGAGCTAAGCGTGTGTGATGTCAGACGTACAGGAGCTAAACGTCTGATGTCAGGAGCTAAACGTGTGTGATGTCAGACGTACAGGAGCTAAACGCACTTGACAATAGAGTGTAAAATGGGCATTTCGGCATAGTTTATGCTTATCTCCGCCCCATCGCACCTTAGTTTTTGTTGTTGTTGTTGTTTTTAGGGTGGCCGGGAGGCTTTTATGTGCTACATGCTTATATTAAGCAACGAAGCTCTGACTGGTCTCCGATGGCTATTTCAGCATTTGGAAGACATTTCTTAGGACGTATATCCCCGCTGTCGTATATAAACGAACCGCAACGAAATGAACTCGATCTTTGCCCCATCCCACACTTTGAGTGGGTCCAGCGACAAACACCACACAGCAGATTTCCATAACGAGGCCGAGCACAGTTGTACAACAATATCTGTACAGAGCAAACAAAAATTTAACCGCACTGCCTACAAATGAAGTTTTTTTTTTAATATCTGTAAAAAGCAATAAAATTTTAACTGTGCTGCTTGAAGCTTTTCTTTTCGTTTGGGTAGGGCGGATGAATAATATTTCTGGTAGTTGCGGTCTACGCAATAAGCATTATGCTGTGCTCGTTGTATTGTCTGCTTGTATATCACTCGTCATTAACCAGCCCACACACATGT
The DNA here is from genome assembly GCA_004794575.1 of Lanistes nyassanus. NCBI lineage: Eukaryota > Metazoa > Mollusca > Gastropoda > Architaenioglossa > Ampullariidae > Lanistes > Lanistes nyassanus. Next base: position 61,406 of record SMGT01007364.1, read on the forward strand.
AAAAGTCACAAAGACCACAAGACAAGGCAAAACACAATGACCGCCTGCGTCTATAGCTCACACAGTCTCGGGCGTTGTCGCTTCTGACTGTCCCAGCGTGGATTCTACGCTCTACATACTCTGGATTGATAGCAGACGTCTTTGCATGCCTTCAGTTCATGTTTGTTTCAGAGCAAGGCATTGCTGCGATCGACGTTCCATGGTTTGATGTATTGTTCAGTTAAGACCCGTCGGGGTCGAGGTCGAGGTTGGGGTCGAGGTCGGGGTCACGCACGCTCGTGGTCAAGAGACTTGTGTAATCCAGTGCGAATTAGCTACTGGCATGGGCAGAAAATCCGGTCACTGCAGGACACGTGAGGGTAGAAATAACAGAGACGTTTTTGTAGGTGTGCTGAGTACAGTTGTACGTATAGCGAAACGACAGTAAGTTTATGCCAGCAAAATGAATCCTGTAGCAAACACAATATCAGTCTTAGCAAAGATCGAGGACATTGACGGTAAGCCAACATGCCGCTGTGCTACTGGAAGACGAAATAACTGGCGTTGTCGTAACAAAGATGTCGTTGTTAGGATCCTAAAGGTCCACGAGAGACTTGCGTTGGTCTTGGCAAGCAGATTCTCACTCTGTCACCAATACCCATGAATGCACGCAAAAGGACAGCTGGTCAACCCACGCCACCCATAGGGACATGGACACACAGACATGGAGAGGGAGAGAGAGAGAAAGAAAAAAACCCTATTTTTTGCGATTTTTGCCTCTTCCTTTCTTTAACGTCAACCCATTTTTGTTTTCTTTCTTTCTTTCTTTCTTTCTTTCTTTCTTTCTTTCTTTCTTTCTTTCTTTCTTTCTTTCTTTCTTTCTTTCTTTCTTTCTTTTAGAAAGCTTTCCTGGATCCAGAACTGGAGGCATGCATGCAGAGTCCCCCCCCCCCGGCCCCACACACAGATGAAGTTCCTGTCTATGCCAGGTCCCCAAGAGCGGTCGGTGAGGTCGGCAGGGGTTGAGTCCCTTAAGTAGGAATTTTCCTCTTCCGAACACGGTTGTCGTCTGCTCCTTTCAGCCAGTAGCGCTGTTTTTTTTCCCTGCCAGAAATTCGCAGTTTCCATGGCGGTACGGCAGGAATAGGATAACTGAGCCACGCCAGTTGCTTTACGCAAACCGCTTTGCTCACAGCGCACACGCGTCTTCACACGATGTTTGGCTTGTCTCGCTTGTCTCAGTCTGACAGAAGAGCACACAACCCTATGCCTCAGCCCTCATAGTTGGGAGGGGGATGGTAGGGAGCCTATTTTATTCTGACAAGTGTCCTAGCTCCAACTCGCTGACGTCAGCAGCCCAAACATCTTAACGACAGCAACTGTCTGTGTCTCAACTTGGCCAACTTGTCCGGAGTGGACACAGACACTGCAACAACTGGCCAGAACCACTGGTATTCGCACAGCATGACAAATATGGAAGCCGCAAATGATAAACGGAAGATTCTCGCTAGATTACTTATTTCTGGGTTTGTTCATTTTATTTTGGGTTTTTGTTTTTGTTTGTGTGTGGGGGGAGGGGGACTGGTAGCGCACGTGTTATAGGAATTAGATCGATTACGTGATACTAAAAAAGCTGTTAGTACATGTATTTAATGCCTGTCTGAGTTCCTGATCATAGATCGGGTCGGATTTCCATGTAGGAAGCTGGGATCTTTCGGCAGATGATCGTTTAGTCGATCTAGTCGGATATCTGAAATTGAGAGATTAGTCACAGAGCTTTAGCTATGATTGGCCTCTGGGGGAAATTTTAGTTTTAGTGTTGGCTGAGATGAGGGATGCTTTCCTTAATGCCGCGTGGCCAAAATATCGAAACACTTCACCGTTTTTGTGCATGCGGTAATGGCAGTGAAACAGACTATGAGTGGAAAAGGAGAGGGACAAATTTTTCAGCGGTTTTTCTTCACTTCCACTTCCTCCTTCCTCGAGTTTCCGCAGTGTGCAGGGAAGTGGCTTGCATGTCCTCAGTGTGCAAGCAATTAAAAAAAATTAAATGACTTATATGCTTGCTTCAAGTGGACGTGTAAGCAAGCAGCACACACTTACCTGGGTGTTGGCTAATCGCATGTCAGATTCGGTTCGACTGTAAAGGTGGATACAAGGAAATAAGTCGACTTTAAAGGGTATAAATGGCTTACGAACATTCCTTTGAACTAGACTACCATCTCTTGCTGAAGTTACCAGTCTAGCCGCCGATGATTGCGTCCTCAGTGTAAATACTGCCAAGCACGCAACAGTTTATCTGACTTTGCCCCGCTTGTTTCAGAAGTAATGTAATTAAACCCAGCACCACTTCTGTATTTCGACAGACGCTCAATGAAAATTTCGACGTACGTGCCAAAAAAAAAAAATCCGCCCACAGCCAGCTTTAAGTTCCTAGTTCCTATAGTTCCTCGTTAGTAACCATGCAGGCTTCCCTAACACTGATCTGACACTTATGACTAAGCCAGCGAGCGGTCTTATCAAAGTAGCATCACAGGGCGAATTGCGTTGGCAGGTCTGTTGAGATAATTGCAGCAAATTATGACGTCGCTGGCGCGTGAAGGCAGCTCAGCAATTTAACAAGGCAGAGAAGGTCCAGCAGTCAGAAGGGCACAGAAATAATTAGGTGATTATGTGCTAAGGGCACCAGCCCACCATTTTGATGTTGACGAATATCAAAGGTTACATTCTTCCACTTGCTGCTTGCTGCTCGTGTCCTTGTTTCCATGACAACTGTAACGTTCGCTCGTGCTCGTTCACTCCGCAAATGCCAGAGTTGAAACACATCAGGTGCAAACACGTCCCATATACTTTGTTTTTGGCTGGTTTATTACGTTCTGCTTTGATAGGCATTTCACCCTGCACCTAGGCTTGTTCCAAACACTTCATCGTATTGGGCGAGACAAAACAGAGCTGGATTTAGGTCTAATAACACAACGTCCTAGTTCTGGCGTTTAATTATTTAGTATCACCGCGCTGGCAGAAATGCATCGAGAAGATAGTTCTAGAATCTGTGATTTTGTAACAAAGTGTTGTCACCAGACATACGGTAAGTATGAGAATTTGGGCAATAGTCAACAGCGTTGATAACAGTCAGATCATATGACTGTGAGAATTACTGATACACTGTACTGATATCACAAAACTAGCTTTAGGGATGTGACATATCAGTGTAGGCCTTTGATTGACAAGCGGTACCGACAAGTACTGGCATCAGTGATATGATACTAAGTCTTGACATTAATTTCTTGTTCTTTGTTTTCATCTACTGTCCATCCGTCTGTCTTTCGTCCATTCTTCTGTTATTTCATTCCATTGTTTAACTGTATCACACAGCCACAACATGTTGACATAATTTTCTCTCCACCGCCTGCTTTCAGTCAGAAAATGCGTTTATTCTAGGATCAATATGTAAATATATAACAAATATATTTGAAGCACGGCACAGGATACTATAAACGCATAACATGCTTATACAGGTATGCAACACTCTAAATATTTTTAACACTGATTACATGTAAAAATATTTGCAAAATATGTGGTTTATTGTGTTAAATAGTGTGAAAGATGTGTGCTACATGTGTTCTAAGTGTCCTTATCATGCCCCTACTTAAATGAACATTTGCTGATGGCACACATTGGGAACATCATCAAAACACTATCTATACATTTTCCGGCCATTTGAACACTTTCGAGAACACAGACCAGAACACTTTTTACACAAATTAGGCACCAACACATCTAAAGCGCTATAGATCCATGTAATATGCATTCTATTTTGGTAGCAAAGTGTTCTAACTTGAACACTTCTTGTTTACAATGTAGGTGGAACAGGCCGCATGCTGTACCCTTGAAACCGATGGGCTTATTAAAAAGTGTTCTCTATACAGCAATGGCGTTGCACAGTTTTATATGTATTTTTTAAAATATTGTTTTACTTATCGAGTAATTTTAATCATAAACAAAGACACTGCAGGTAATTAAAGCCGTTTTCGACAGTTTACCTAAAGTTGAGGCTTTACGAAGGATATGGCAAGCAGCAAACAATCGGGAGCGAAATGTAAACATTTATATCTGTTATTGTGGTAAATTTTGATGCGCCTCAATTTCCGGAAAGTTGCTGTCATCGACTGAACATGATGGGCACTCGCTACTGCAGTGTGTGTAATTGTTCGAATGTCATGTGGTACGAAAACTAAACTATATGTATACACATTACACACACACACACACTGACATATATATATATATATTGTATAGCTGAGGCTGGTTATGTTGCTTAGCGCATTTAAATCAGGATGCTACTATTTATAGCTGGTGTCATGTGTCATTTATTTCTAGCGCATCACAGTTCTGTTAGCTGTGGTGTTTTTTTCTGTGTGACGCACGTTCCTGTCTTCAATCACTGAAGACAGAAGTCGGTTAATCTTCAGAGGAAATCCAGCACATTTTGAAAAGAGAGAAACATTAATTTTTGTCCCTTTACCCCCCGCCCCCACCTCTGCTCACCGCAACCCCACCAGTCCTGCACTCTGCATCACCCGCTCTGCTCTTATCTCACCCTCGGCGCTACCTAGCTTTCGTTTCTGGCGTGAAACAACAAATCAAAATATCGACGTGACAACGTACACACGAAGTACCTACGTTGTAACGTGACATATTCATTATTCATTGCTCACGATAAGCGCTTGATTACGTCCCCCCACCCCCCATTCTGCGCCGTGGTGTTGCATCGCTACGTACACACGACGTAGTCGGACTATCACATGACTCATCGAGAAGTGGAACAGCCCTCCTGAGACGAATATTGTCGATGACTGCAGGTGTATATAGAACATGTATTTTTTTAAAGACAAGATGGTGAAGGCGCGGTAAAGTGGTTTATAGGGATTGCGTAAACAGGTTTACACGCTTACAGGTAGCGGGGGCAGGGTGCTATTGTGCAGTGGGGGGAAGGCGTGAGTTGGATAGGGAAAGGCTTATTTGTGTTTTAGTCTGGGAGCGAACAGACAAAAAAGTGCTTAGAAAATGAGTTTTCTTAGGCAGTCCGCCGGCTAGCTTTTGCTAACTGGAATGGAATCTATAGGTGATGGGGGAGACAAACAATACTACAGATGACATGGGGTAGGGCACAATATGAAGATAGAGACATTTTTGTGACTGCTTGTGCTTTTTTCTGTTAAAGAACACAAAAGGGGGATAATAAAGGGACAACTAAAACTGCTATTAGAAACACAGGAGTTTATACAAATTACAATTTCTCCAAGAGAACCCACTGGATTTTGCCAGTTTTACAAATGATTGTGAACTCATCACTATGTCTTCCGTCCTATCATAAATAATGTTTTACCCAAACTGAATGATAATTATGTTGTCAGAAGTAGCCTGCGCTTCATTCTTTATTTCCCAAACAAAAATCTTGGTCCGCCGCTAGATCGTCTTACTGCCACGGTGGGGGAGGCGTATGTGCCGTGACCTTGACCTCTCATCACTCCAAGGTTCCGACGCAAACCACCCCATCTCTGCTTGCAATAATTCTTCTAAATCCGTTTCCCAGGCTCTGTACGCCCACGCACCAACCGTGCCAATTTCCAGCATCAGTTACCATGTGAAGGGAACTGTCAAGGAAGTTGCAAACAGCTATTTTTAGATAGTCAACCAACTATGGTTGGAAGGGCGGTGTAAGGGGGCCTCACAGCGCGCCCAGTCCCGTTCGGCGATTACACTGAGCAAAAATCGATCTTCCAGGCCGAGCTGGCGGGCTGGCCAAAATACCCACGCTTATTTCGCAAGGCACCGCGACTGGTATTCGTCGCACGCATGCGTACCCCTTCCCCCCTACCCCCGTGTGTGTGTGTGTGTGTGTAGATGTTTAATGAAACGTCTGCAGATGACTTCAAAAAAGTTTCAGCAATCTCGACACTGGGGAACTCGAAGACACGCACGCAGAGACAAAGAATTCCTAGACCACTTCAGCAAATTCCGAAAAACGGCGTCTGTGCATTGCATTTTCTGATAATATGACTGCTTTCTTGTTCAACAAGTTTGTTTCCTTACAGCGCAGACATGACTTTTCCCCCTCCTCCCCCACCACCTTCTTTGTTTGTCTGCGCGAGTGTTTTTATCACTTACTTCCTCTTAACCTCGTTCTCTCCCCCCTTCTCTCTCTCGTCCTCCTTCCTGTCTGTGACCTTTCTCTCGTTCATAGCCCTCGCGAACTCTCTCTCCTTCACTCTTTCCCTCCCTCGCCGTTTCTCTCATTCTCTCACTCTGTCTTCTTGCCCCCACCCCCATCTCTCTCTTGATCCTCTTCCCTTAAGTGTCTTTAAATAGTGAATCGATTTATGCGATAACAATAGCAAATGAGGAAGTTAACCACATTTAACAACTCCTGTCTGTCGCGCGCACCTACAGACAAGCTTATTTCCAATGGATGCAGTTACACTTCTTCTGTCTTACTATCTTCATCAGAGGTCTATGGTAACACGCCTTTCCCCTGACATGCTAAGCACAGGCACCTTTAACGTTTTATCCACTCATGGCTTTTCAAGTTCATTTACCCAGCACAGCTTAGTATTTGCAAACCAGGACGACAAAACAAGCGGACTCAGAAGGATTACCTGGGGTCAGGGGTCAAACACCTCACGTACCACGCTGTTTTTGTTGGACGGTAGAAGGGCGTTAACACGGAGAAATACGGGGCCTCGAGGGGACAATCTGTCAGGTTTATTTATAGCAACAGTCGAGATTTTATTCGAGATTCTATTCACTTTTCACACTGGGGCCTGTGAATACATCACACTAAACTGCCAACCGTGAAGCCAATAAAATCTCAGATCGATCGCAGACCGGGTTCGATAAGACGGGGCTCAAAGATCTGCCCTCTAGCAGGGAAAACAGTGAGCCTAACTGCAATGCACGCATGTGCGTGCTCACTCACAGGGCTTCTAGTTCAGTGTGACGGGCGGTTCAGCGCTTGTCCCCATCATCAGCCAAGATAATGAGCGTGAGTAATAGGAGCTTTCCGACAGTGGCAGGGGAAGTCGGGAGGGGTTGCGCCCCTTGAGCTTTAGGAACTTCCGTCTTCCATGTATGGCCGTCGTGTGATCAGGCTGATTACACCATGTGACCGTTTCAGCCAACCGACGTTGTTTCCCAGTTTCTAGTACAGCAAGAGCAGGGGAACTATATTCTGTGGAGTTGTCAAAGTAAACTGTCAAATGGTGTGGCTGGTGGCGATCATTCATATCTTTATGTGTGATACTCACGGTCAGGACGTGCATTGCACAACTACACTGAGAACCCCACGCGTTAAAACGTTCCGTACACTTCACATTTGCCTGTCAAATTAACATTGATTTTAGTCGCCTTTTTCATGCGCAGTTTTTTATGTATCTGAATTCTTTCCTTTTTCTATCTTTTTCTTTCTTTCTTGTTTTTGGTTGGGGTTTTTTTTCATGCACTGCAATGTCCATGACGTGGAGTTACTCGACTGTTGCCTTCGTTCTGAATTCTGTGCTTAACAGAGAAAATCAGGTTGTAACAACTTATTGAGGGAAAAATCAAGTGGAGCTCTAACGGACAACGTGGATCGCTTGTTTGATTCGAAGAGCACTTTGCGCAGAGCTTCGAGAGCCCATACACCTCACAGTCCTCCCCTCACTCACCCCCTTGATTCGCTCTGGTTTACGGCTGTGAATTCGCTTTTGGTTTAGAGTTTAAGGGCTAGGTAAGCATATATCCTGCTATCATTTTTTGTATTATGCCCACTTGCCGTATCCTGCTGGCTGTCGACTGAACGGGTCTACAACCTGCCAACAATCCTCATATGACTGCTTGGCTAATTATGTATGCGAGCAAATATGCGTGTGCCTGTGTGACCTATAGTGTACCCAGTCGCCAGACGTGTGTGTGTGTGTGTGTGTTTTCTGACGTCATGGCGTGAGCGATCGTTGCTCCGGTATTACCATTCGTGCGTGGGGCTGTCCACCTACGCACGTGTTTAAGCACTTGCCTGACTCCCTTTCACATACCTGCGTCTGCCAGTGGAGGAAAACGCGGTCATAAGTGTCATAAAGCCGTGCAAAAGGTCCCTCCCCAACCCACCCCAACCCACCCACCCTCATCCCCCGCTCTACGCACAGCAAAGTCCTGCGTACCCATGAATTGTTTGGCCACCTGCGCCCATATAATTTTCCATTCAAAGAGTTCAATCAGCACAACCTGGCTATCGATCAACACTCTAAGCAGAAAAAAGGTGGGGGCAGTGAGGGGGGGCGAGAAGAAGTGGTCATGGTTATTTTCGTCTGTCATCCTTTAAACTTGACAGACATCTGTGACAGCTTTGATCCCGCATTCAAGTGAGCGGAGTCCGTTTTCAAGGGGGAAAAGGCGTGGGTGGACTACGATCATTTTGACTGAGATATGACTTGTCGATTTTCTTGTAATGACAAAAGAACACTGCAGCAACAAGAGTGTCGCCGACCCCAACCATAAAAAAATCCACATACACACATTTAAACATGAGAAATTAGAGAGTAGGTACGTGCGCAAAATTACGAATACAAAAGCGTCCTCTGGGGACTTTTACTTCCGATTACTCAGCTCTCTCTATACAGAGGTAAAGACATAGATAAAGAGACATGTGGATAGAGATAAAGAGATAGATAAAGAGACATGTGGATAGAGATAAAGACATGCGCATAACATTTGCTACTTGCCCGCCTGTCCGTCCGTCCATCCGCCCGTCCGTCCGTCCGCCCGTCCGTCCGCCCGTCCGTCCGCCCGTCCGTCCGCCCGTCCGTCCGCCCGTCCGTCCGTCTGTCTGTCTGTCTGTCTGTCTGTCTGTCGAATCTAATCCACTCTGCTCAAGCCCTCCAGCCATTCAGGTACCCACCCCACTCTCCCTGCTTCCCTCACAACGTGTCTGAGCTTAATTGTTATTCACGCTGCATCATTAATTTCAAAACTGCTACAGAGAGCTGTGTCTTCAGTATATCGCACACGTAGACTAAATGATATTCAATATTTTTTATTTTATTTATATTCTGGGCTTTCTTTCAGGTAACGATCCTAGCGGCTGCCTGTCGAACCTTTGGAACGTTGCTTTTCCTGTCCGTATGTGGCTTTTTGTAGGAATTCGCAGTCAGACACTTAAAATGTGTTGAAGGGGTAGGCGCTGGTGTCAGAGATTCCCCCCTACACAAATCGAACCTCAGTGAATGCTGTTATTGATGCAGGATCTAATTATTACATGACATTCAAGCATCTTACTAGAGTGGCAGTCGGTGCTGTTATTGACACGCGCCTCAGCCGGTGTTCAGGCACGCCTCCCTCCCCCTCAGTCCCCGCGCACCTTCCCTTTTGCACGCTTCCCCGCCAGTCACTTCCGTTTTCAGTGGTTTCGGCGTGCCAGCTGCAGTGGCTCGGATTGGCAAAAAGACAGGTGGGCAGCGTCAGAAAAAACAGCTTACGTGCCGACATTATTATCCATATGAAGCGACTGACCGGCCAACAATGCGATGTAAAGTCATTTGCAATCAATTTAATGGCAAGGATTTTTTTTCATATAAAAAAGAATGATAATGAAGTAATTTATAGTCATGCTGGCACTTAAACCCTTTCCCATCCGAATAAATTTTTTAAAAACCCAAAAAGGGAAGGAGTGACTGGGCCATCTGTTGCATTGCTTCAGATACCTGGCCGTGTGACAGTTATATGTACAGTACACATACTCAGAGGGCTCCGCCAAGACCGCTGCTGGCTGTACGTCATCAAAACATGAGTGAAGCTCAGCTAGTTTGCCAGGTGCATGGAGGTCATTGTAGCTTGCTAGGTACTTCACACCGAGCTAGGTTGCTAGGTAGGCCTATACTATGGGAATCGGAGTAACTGCGTGCGGGAGTGCGGCTGTCTATGGTTTGAGTGAGTTGACTAGTTTCACAAAACTGTAACGACATGGCTGTCGACAAAACAGACTGAGTAATCTGGCGCTCGCTGACCGCTAAGCAAATTTGGATGGCGCCATATGAAAGAGATTATTTAACGGCCTTTCCGTGAAAAAATGCTACAAAATATAAAATCATATATTAGCTGGTGTCAAACGCTGAGCGGCTGAAAGTCTCCCACGTCTGAAAACCTATTTGGCCTGAGAGGATCTGACCACGTGATGCTTAATAAAGAACAAATGAGGACAGAGCGCAATAAATCGTCAAATGACAACCCCAACAAAGTACTGGCAGCGCTAGACACAACCGTATGCTGACGTATGCAACCAAGGGAGCCTACCGTACCCAAACACGTAGCAAAGAGAGAGTCGAAAGTAAGGAACGTGGCAGATCTTATCACGTGACACGCACACTGACAGGGTTGGCTTGAATAAGCGTTCTTATCTTCATTTCCGGTCATAAGAATGGTCGTAAGGCCCATTCTCCCTGTGTATTTTATGTACACTGTAAACGAGAATTGTTCAAATTAGAATGCATTTTCCATTGATCTAGAACGCTTTAGATGTGTTCGTGGTAACTAGTGTAACAAGTGTTCTGGTCTTCGTTTTGCGAAAAGTGTTCAAATGGCCGGAAAATGTATAAGCAGATATTTTGCACCTGCTTTAACACTTTTCACCTGTAGGCCTACTTAGTGTTGAAAAGATTTAGTGTACACCTTTACGAATAAGCAGGAGATAAGAATGCTCATACAAGTCAACCATGTCCCTATTATTAACTCGCAGACAACATGTTCCATGCCAGTGGAACATGATGGCAGAAAACCAGTGTCAGCATGGGGACTGCGATAAACAGTATGAGTACAGCAATAAAGAATCAACGTTGAGTCTTCCCCCGGGGACAACTCGATCCCCTAATCAGCGGATCAGAGAAACGCTGGGGCGATCGTTGACTTGCACAAGGACCCTGACGATGTCAAAACCCTGGCGCAGCTCATGGCCACCTTAGAAGTCCGCCAGGGTACAGCGGCAGGAAAGCGAGTCTTGAGGGAAAGCAGGCTGAAACGACGTCAGTGCTGGGGAAGTCGTGGGTTAGCACCGGCAGCCTCGACCGTTTCTGGACTACTGATGTCAGCTTCCTTAGAAGTTCAGTCACCGGCCTTTGACAGGATCGTCCTTATCATCATCTGCTGACGCGCAGCGTGATGTTTGATGACTAAGGTCAGACACATTTTTTAAAGCGCTGTCTTAGTTTTGTTTAGGCCAAAAACATAGGATAGATAGGTCGCCTTTAATTTTGTTATTATTTGTGTGTGTGCGTTTTTTCCACTAAGTGGAACAAATATGTTAGGGTCGGCGAAAACTTTTAGGGTCGGTCGGGGACCGGACACATTTTTTTTTTGGGGGGGGGAGGGCCTTAGCGGGGTTTCATTCTTTTACTATAGTATTATTTTCAGGCAGCATTTTGGGACGAAAAGGTGCCTGCGCAATATTAGCACACTGTTTTCTTCAGCAACATGAATTTATCAGCTGGAAAAGACAGCGAGCCCTGGGAGACCAGTTGTCGGCCATTTGCCGCGCCTGTCGGGAGGATGTTGTCGTGAATGCAAACAGTGCTGGTGGCAATTAACGGTTAATAATCGGCAGATCTAGCTAACATATGTGGCTGTGTAGCGTTTGAACTAACTCAGCAAAACCACTCCCGGACGCAGAAAAGTGCACTGGATGGGGCGACAGCTGCTGGCGATGGGAAAGTGGCCTCTGCCGCCCACCTACGTCATGCCACGTGAGTGGGGGTGGTGCACGCGTCTTTCACGTCTGTACTGCAGTGTCGACAGCTTACGACGTACGCAAGGAGACATCTGGTTGTACTGGGCCGACACGGACGTCACTAGCTGTCCCAAACTATGGCGTGCACAAGCACATACTGACGTCACTGGCTGTCCCAAACTATGGCGGTCACAAGTACACACGGACGTCACTAGCTGTCCCAAACTATGGCGGTCACAAGCACACACTGACGTCACTGGCTGCCCCAAACTATGGCGGTCACAAGTACACGGACGTCACTAGCTGTCCCAAACTATGGCGGTCACAAGCACACACTGACGTCACTGGCTGCCCCAAACTATGGCGTGCAAAAGTACACGTGGAGGTCACTTGCTGTCCTGAACTGCTCGCCTCTGCCGTGCACACGTCGACATGCTGTATAAATGAGTCGACATGGATGTCACTAGTTGTCGCCAACTGCGTACCTGTAACGTGAGCAGGTAGATACCTAGCAGCAGTGGGTAGACACAGAGGTCATTAGCAGTAGCAAACTGGTTGTCAGAGACGTGAAGAACTCAGTGGAAGGGTGAGGGATGATGGTGTGTATCGTTCATTTACGAGACCAAATTAGGTCAGTGGGGTCAGTTTTCTTTCTGCATGTGTGTTAATCTCATAAAATGTTTGAGTACGTCAGTGAACAAACAAGTGAAAGGAACTTACAACGTAATACAACTGTATTCTCTCTAAAAGAGTAACTTAAAGAAGTTTCGTTGCGAGAAGCACAAGCCATTTAACTAAATGCATACGGTCTTCATACAGCTTCACCTGGATTGCACCGCCATTAAAAGATCTCTTGCACTGAATATCATCGGTACACATCACATAACATCTGTGGCGCAATTGGCATTCAACACCCTGTTTCTTGCCTGGAAGCACTCACGCACTCAGCCACCAAATTCAGTAGGTGAACAGATTTCTTCAAGATTGGGCAGCACCCATTCTTCAGGAAGGATACAACAAAGAAGAAAGACACAAGATGCAAAAATCCAAACAACCGGTATTTGCATAAGGTGTATAGGCAACGCGATTGTGAAGCTCTCGTCAAGTTCTGAAATTAAAGTTTCCCGGCCGCTGTAAATTCACACAAAGCTGTCAGAATCAGCTTAACCTGCGCTCGCCCTCACGTGCACCTGGTGATCGAACTGACCCTGAGGCGAGTGGCTGCACGCGCACTCACGCAGCTGCAGTGACACCGTGCTCGCGTGGCGTGCCAGGGAAAATATAGGTGGCAGTTGTGGATGAGGAGTATGTAGAACCTGCAATAATGTCTGTCTCTGTGTGTGTGTCTCTGTCACTCTCTCCGTCTCCCTGGCTCTCTCTCTCTGTCTCTGTTACTCTCCGTCTCCCTGGCTCTCTCTCTCTGTGTCTGTCTCTGTTACTCTCTGTCTCCCTGCCTGCCTATCTGTCTCTGTGTGTGTGTCTGTCTCTCATTGTCACTCTCTCCGTCTCCCTGGGTGTCTGTCTCTCCCGGTTTGTCTGGCTGGCTGCCTGGTCGTTCGTCTGTATGGCCACTTCCGCCCTGCCATACCCACACAAGATATGGACAGCGAAGTCCAGTCAACTGTATCCCACAGTTCGCGGCGGTACTTGGAGGTCACCTCGCATTTCACACGCCCCACGTCCAGCCTCCACACTCCATTTTCACGCAGTGTGTTTTGCTGCAATGAAAGTAAAGTAAGTTAATGTGAACCAGAGATATTATTACAGGACTAATCTTGCTCTGCCAAAATGTCTTCAATTTTCCTAAGTCTCGGTTAGAATCAATTAAATACTAATTTGAAATAAGTCAAACAGTACCTGCAGCTGTGGTGGAATTAGGACTTAATGACTCAAGTGATCAGATGTTTGGGCGAGTTAACCACGATGTAGCGACTTGTAGATCCGATCGAATTACCGCTATCCCCTAAATAGAGTGCAGGCATCCCGCTATCATCTGCAAATCTCGACAACCGATTGTAACATATTATATTATCGTCTGACTCGCTGCGGCAGGCGTCCGGCCACCTTCCGCATCAATAAACAACATGTGGAGGCTTTTTGTTCTGTTTTAATAATACGCTTGTCAGTGGCAACAGCAAGACTAACAACAAGAACATAAACAATAATACGCTTGTCAGTGGGAACAGTAAGGAAGAAACATTTGTATGTGCCAGTGATTAATTTGCTTACAAGGCCCCTAACTCTGCATGTAACGTTTTGTGGGGTGTGCTAGAATTCTAGGGAAGAAAACACGAGAAACATACGCCTAGTGCAGACCCTCACCTTTTCAACCAAAAGGTACACGGCCAGATAACTTTACACATTTATTGAACTATGAACATTAAGAATGAAAGTAGAGGAAAGAATGGTGCAATTGAACAAATACGTAACAGTGCGTGCGTGTGTGTGTGTGTGAGCGTGATAGCAACAGTTTGAGACACGAAACAATTGTCTGAACACTGAGTAACACAACTAGCATACAATTAAATTCATATGAGTCAATGTGCTATCGTAACAGGCTACTTGCGGAAAATGTGTTATCCAAAACCCGGAACAGAACAGTTAATCCAAAAAA
>SMGT01007364.1:76457-91467 GCA_004794575.1 Lanistes nyassanus
CGCTACACGAAGTCTACCTTTTCTTCCAGTGACCGAAGAATATTCTCTCTGGAATAGCAACGCGTCTAGTTCTGTAGAAAAAACCGTTGGCAAGATTCGCAAGCTTGCACACACGTCTGACCTCTGTAACGTCCCTTCAAAAAACTCTCGAAGCGTTCAACCCCCGCCCCAAAGTTTTCTCTGTTTCCCTTAACAACACGATTTACACCTTCTCATTGGTTTTTCGAAGCTGATCTCTACGCGTTTCTATGAAAGAACGCGTGACGTCTTTCTTTCTATGACTACACAATTTTATGCGTCACTAACGTGTCAATCCTTCAATGAATGAAAGGAAGCTTACTATCAATTCAATGAATGAAAGGAAGTGAGACGATCTTAAAAAAAAAATACAACGAACAATACAGCGCTGAAGAAAACCTTCAAAACGCAACACTGCACCCCGGCCATATTTTCTGTGAGTTGACAAAAGTCATGCCAGATAACTGCAGATCTCTGAACTGGGCTGGTGCCAAGTGGTTCCATCTTGGGCTGGCGATTCTATGGTTCGTGCCTGCCCTTCATGCATAACGGAGGCTTTAGCCTTGGTTCCTCAGGTTAAGTGTATGGGCACTTGTATGAATGGGAAAGAGATACTACACTGGATGAAACCCATCCACCCATCCATGCATCACGCACGCCCACACACATGAGCGGTCCGGTGGCAAAGAGACAGAGGCCTGCATTGTCACAAGAACGGCGAGGATCGCGAGTCGCAGGTTCGCATCCCGTCTCCTGTACGTATACACAGGCGCACGAGCAACAGGGACAATTTGTACACCGCTTGAGGCTGAAGTTAGTGGTGCTGTTCCACAAGTGTTAGTGAAAAGATTTATAAAACCAAAGAAAACAAGCTGTCAAACGGGCCAAGAATAGAAAGGAAATCGGTGTCTTTTCTAAGGGCTCCGCCATCAGCAGTAAACAGGGGAAACCATCAGCCAGCAGACATGTTCACGGCCGACAACAGCGCCCCCAGCGGATCCCGCCTCTCGCAGTAACAGCTTCGTTGCAAATTTTGCTGACATTTTTTTTTTTTTGCCGAGACTTCAGGACAGTTTCATAGACACGAGGAATGCGAATAAAGCGATACAGCGACCTCAAAAGTTTCTACTGGTGTTTATGAAACTGACCCCCCCCCCCGTCCCTCCTCTCTCTCTCTCGCCATCATCACACCCCCTGGGTCGTTCTCCCGATCCTGTTGCAAGTGAAAACCTCGCCCGCAGATCTTCTCTCCCCGCCCAGTCCCGCTGACNNTTTTTTTTTTTTTGCCGAGACTTCAGGACAGTTTCATAGACACGAGGAATGCGAATAAAGCGATACAGCGACCTCAAAAGTTTCTACTGGTGTTTATGAAACTGACCCCCCCCACGTCCCTCCTCTCTCTCTCTCGCCATCATCACACCCCCTGGGTCGTTCTCCCGATCCTGTTGCAAGTGAAAACCTCGCCCGCAGATCTTCTCTCCCCGCCCAGTCCCGCTGACAGAGCTTCGCTCTGACGGTTGTAAGACTTTACGCCACAGGCAGACGCGCGGTGTCTCCTGGGTAGACGGCTAAATTTCTCCACTTCCTGTTAACTTTTTTTTCTGGGCTTATGACGCCGTCGGCCGTGCATTTACACGCATGCACGCAGCAGAGGAACTCTCTGTGTGGCTAGATCTGGAGGTGCATGTGGTCCAAGGAGTCAAACTCCGCCGTCACACTGTAGTCATTGTAGCTAGCTAGCTAGCGTGCAGGGTTTTGTTTGTTTTTGGGACACGAGGACCCAGAGTCAGAAGTTAGTCTGAGACGGCGGAAGACCTACAGTCCATAAACAGATTTTTCATGTCACTGCCTAGCTTCACTTGCCTGTGTTGTTTCTTACGAAAGACTCATAAGCTGCAGGAAGGACGCCATTCAGGTGACGAGACCCCCTTCACGTGCTTTCGAAGTATGGGTACTTAAAAAAAACCAACTTACAAACCCACAAACCTCGCAACATGCAGGTGCTGATGATACAACTCCTGTAGTTCTGCAGGCAGAATGGCACCACTTATCGCTTAGTAAAAATAATGGCAAAACACAGCGACCTTGACATAGGAACCAAGCCCCGTGGAGCGTGCCACAGACATGACAAACAGCTGGTGACAGGAGATACCTCAAGCACTTTGTCTGGCACAGCGAGTGGTGGCGTGAGTGCCGTGTGACAACATGTCTCACGGGCAGGAATTTATTTAGGATATTGCGTTTCTGTTTGCACATCAAGGTCTTTCGTTTCTCACTCTCACCATTCGTCTCTCTCTCTTACGTACATGCATGTACGCACAAACATACAGATGCTCGTGGACATGGGGAGAGAGTGGTGATGATGATGACGACGACGACGATGATGATGATGACGACGACGGCGAGAATTGTGATGATGCCTTATTGTGTCCTTCAACAAGTTTGTCTACAGGTGGATTCCTCGTCTGTCACGCTTAGTTCTCAATCCTTCACCTACGCACCTTCTCTCTCTCTCTCTCTCACTCACATACACACGCAGGCTCTCCCCCCCCCCCCACATACATACACGCATGCACTCAGCACACAAAGCATCCCCTCACGCACTGAGAGAGAAAGAGAAGAGAGAGAGAGAGAGAGACGTAATTAGAAAAATTGTGCCTTTTGAGAAAAATAAACACATGACATATTTATTTCGATATATATATATTGCTGTACTTCTCTGACCTTCACTCCGGGAGAATTTTCCAGTGGGGTTCTGGTTTCACGTCTTCTGTAAAAATATTCTTTTCCAACAATGGCGAGGCCCCATTTTGTTTATTTTTAGAAGCCTTGGGTAGAATTTATCGTCCGCACTAAACGATAACACGGACAGGGCACGAACCTCCCTGTTGCAGGAAAAACACATCTGGAGTCTTCGCATCAACAGAAACTTTATGTTGATGTTAATGTTCTTCTCATGAAAACCGTCACGTCCTGCTTACTAGTTACAGACGGAACTTTAGCACATAGCCAGCCAGCCAGCCAGTAAGCCAGCCAGCCAGCCAGTCAGTCTGTCAGTCAGTTGATTGCGCACAGTCTCCAACGTTTTCAAAGCTATTCTCCGCTGACGTCCAAAATTATTAAGAGGGGGGAGGGAGGGGGGAGGGAGGGAGGCCGAGGAAGACAAGAGTGAGACGCTGAGGAGGAGGAGGAAGAGGGCGAAGAGAAGTAGGAAAAGAAGGACTGAAGGAACAAAAGGCTTGTGTTGGTAGGCGCGGTACGTGTTTTCCTTCATGGACAAGACACATGACGCGCGCGCACACTCACTCACTCACCCCCCCCACCCCCACCCCCCACCCCCCACACAGTTACTGTTGAGGTCATGTGACAGGGAGGTGTTACAGTTGCTGCCAAGGCTATTTATGAGAAAGTTGTCACAGTTATCGTGGGATCTATTGGACAAAATAATAATCATCGTAATAATAATTCTCTTTATTAATCTCAATACCGAGAAATTTTCTGGTCAACTTTTGTGAAACGCCCTGTGCCTCCGGCGGGATTCGAACTCTGTCCTCCTGTTCCACTAACCGAGCTTACCCCGCTCCCTGTTGAATTTACTGTCAAGGCTATGTGACAATCTATCTGGGGAGGATCGATAAGGAAAACAAAGGCGGCATTTGTTTGAAACCGCTGATGTGAGTCGGTCACGTTGAAGGACCATATTTCTTGCAAAATATGCTTGTTTCAGTTTTACAAGATTACTTTATCAGCTATTCGGTCTTTAGCATGCTTGCCACTAGACCGTGACGACATTACGAAGCCCCGATACTATAGATTTATAAAGGACTCCCAGAGGCCAAAAACAACAGGGGAGGGGTGGGAAAGCTGGCCAGTCCTTAGCTGCCCTTCCTAAGCAAGCGAGGAAAATGTGTTTATGTTCGGCGCACGACCGCTGCGCGGTGTGGCTATCTTGGGAAGTTTTCGGAAGACTTCAAAGGCAACCAAGACACTAAAAGATTTTATAGCTTTGCAAATGTCTTTCTGAGTAGGAGAGAGCGACGACTTCTTAAAAACGTAAGGACTGGGGGCAACATGACGTTCACACTCCTTGCGAACAGGATGACATCATAACAATGTGTTATCACAAAGAAATTTATTGTTATGGAAGTATGTGTCGTCGTAAAAAATATATAATGTAACCAAAAGAGACTGTACACAAAAGCATCCATTGTTACCCAAGGGAATATGAAGCTTTCATACTTCATGTCTTTATCTTAATCAGAAGCATATTTGTTTCAAAAATGGTATCATTACCGTATTTCCTCCTCCAACTTGCTGTTTACCTGCCTGTCTGTCTGGCTAAAAATAAAGATTGTAGGATCGAGGTTATGAGAACAAGGCTATGGCCTGGATATACGTTATGAGAACGAGGCTATGACCTGTATGTACGTTATGAGAACGAGGCTATGGCCTGTATATACGTTATGAGAACGAGGCTATGACCTGTATGTACGCTAGGAGAACGAGGCTATGGCCTGTATATACTTTATGAGAACGAGACAACGTCCTGAAGGTGAGATATACAAGAACGATCGAGGCATGGACCACCACCCCCACCCCCCCACCCCCCACCCCCCACCACCACCACAGGGAGATTAAGCGAAATTTTGAGAATTGCAAGGGCTTATCCTCCTTCTCTTCCTCCTCCTCAAGGGCTTTACCCTCACGAGCATTTTATTTAAATGTGTTCTCGTGTTTACACATGAAATATGAAAATCACACCCAAAGCAAACGGTGTAAAGCATGAGAAAAAACAAGATAAAAAAACAAAAATAATTTAATAGAGTTTGTTTATAAGCCGCAGAAAATTAATGCGCAGAGGTACTTCAAAGCAACTTGTGTGGCCCGAAAATAACAAATCAAAGTACAGAGGAATTGATCGAGAAGCAGACAGTATGAGAATCAGGACAAACAGGGAAGTAACATAAGACAGACAGACAGACAGACAGACAGACAGACAGACAGACAGACAGACAGACAGACAGACAGACAGACAGACATGCAGGCATGCAGGCAGGCAAACCAAAAAACGGACGGACGGAGACGCACAACATCTAATATTATATCCATCCTTCTCAGGGATGAAGCCTGGGAAAAAATCAGTTTGTCTATCAGCATTCTGCAAACAAGGTGTTTACACATCACCGAGAAACTGCGACAGGCTTGATTTTGAACCTTGACCTTGAACCGAAATCACGAGCAATTTGAGATTCCAGCGAGTTAAATGTATTTGAAATCTTTTTGTGGGATGCCCCGCCCCTGACATCAGACGCCGTAGAATGATACGAAACGTAGTCCCCAGTGTGACGTCAAAGTTGGCTATAAGACACCCGAGCAGAGTGTTGAGAGGTCAGCCTTCCAGTGTCGCACACGCAGAACCTTTAACAATAGACATCAAGAAAGTTTCTTTGGAATAGACATACTTACCCAGAGGCGGATCATGGTTCTCTTGGGGAGGGGGGGGCAAGGAAATGATAAAAATTAGTATACACCTGAGCGGCAGTAAGGGCTGGTCGACTGTGGTGTGCACACAAACTTCGTGTCGCAATTCCATTTTGTATAAAGGACCCTGCCTTCCAAATACTTTCCTCAATCTTTTTTGTTCCTCTCTTTTGTTGTCGTTTTTTTTTCTATTGCTCTTCTGGGGGGAGGGGGGTGGATGGCCCCCTTGGTCCCCCCCAACCCGGCCCTGTTACAAGGGCTCCCTGATGGTTACGTAAAAATATCAAGTGCGTGGCAAACAGAAACGGAATACAAACTATTGTCTCCCAAACCTGTGCATTGCAACTGTGGGTGGTGTTTCTGGGAGAGAAGGGAGTCCTACAGCCATAGTGGGTGGTGTTTCTGGGAGAGAAAAGAGTCCTACAGCCATAGTGGGTGGTGTTTCTGGGAGAGAAGGAAGTCCTACAGCCATAGTGGGTGGTGTTTCTGGGAGAGAAGGAAGTCCTACAGCCATAGTCGATGGTGTTTCTGGGAGAGAAGAGAGTTGTACGTAACAATAAGATCGATGGCAGGGAAGTAAGCACGAACGGCAATGGAGCCGAACCCAGGGCTGGCTTGCATAAGCGTTCTTATCTCCTGTTCATTCGGAAAGGTGCATATAAAAGTACACAGGTCGAATGGGCCTTATGACCACGCTTAGGACGGGAAGAGCAGCTACGAACGCTAATGGTCATGCAAGCCAGCCCAGAAGTGCAGATATGAACGCTCATCATCCAGCCGAATACTTATAGCGAAACCTCTGTTAGTAATTTCTCGTCTTAGCAGCTTACAATTTAGAAAAGCGCGTTAGTAGATAAGATCTAACAGCAAATATTTTTGTCCCGCAAGCTGCTGCGTGTTACCTTTATCTCTACTAACAGTCTGTGTGTAATCAAAGTGTACACACGTGTGTCATTCCTGTTGGAGTGGAGCACTTGAATACAGAGCACTCCGGCTAAATTTTTCTAGGAATACAGCCGGACTATTTTGATGGTAAAAAGTATGCAACGTTCCCCAGAAGGGTTTCTTAACTGAGATGTCATTTTGGTTGAACCCGCTAAAGTTACCATTACATAAAAAATTTCCTAAAATAGAGTCGTGCTTAAGTTAATGACAGACAAGAAAAGAAAAGAAAAAGAAAAAGAAAACAGCGATGACACGCAGCGAGCCATTTCTCTAATCTCTTTGTGTCCACGGATCTCAGCAGATCCTCAGCTTGGCTTTGGCGTCACCACATGCTCTCCAGGGCTGGCTAGCAAAAGCTTTCTTATCTCCTGCTCATACGTAAAGGTGGACGTAATATTCACAGGGCGAAAGGGCCTTACGACCAACCTTATGACAGGAAGACCAACTATGAAAGCTCATGCTAGCCAACCCTGCAGTCTATCTGGAACTTTTCAAATCAGACTGGCTGAGATCGATAGTCTACCACATAGTTATAGAATTACTACGGGACATTATTTTGCTTGTTCGTTCTTTTTATTTGTTGCATTTCTGCTTGACTTCACTGGCAAATAGCAGTAGAAATCGAACAGAAAACAACTCGATCGTTATTATCTATATTATATCTTTATCACAGACTTTTAGAGACATTAAACAGTCTGACCTTTGATAGCTTCTTGAAGAGTATATCTTTAAATATTTATGATTGGTCGAAAATGGTGAGGCCCTGCACGGGGGGTTGAGTTGCGCCTCAGAAAACTAGGGTCGTGTTTCCTCGTCTCTGACCTCGCCCCCATCTGCCAAGGCAATTAATAGTTTAGATTGTAATGGTCAGTACATCAAGTCTACCTTAAGGACCTTTCAGATTGTACAAAATGCTATTTTGACTGCAACCGGCCCGTAGCAAACAAAGTTGCTGTTAAGTAGATGTTTAAATCGCTCAACCGTCGGCTGGGAGTTGCGGCGTGCTCCTGTAATCCAGCTACTTGGAGGCCGAGAGATGGAACGGTTTGAGGACGGGAGTCCTGCCACCAGACGTGCCATGTCGATCGGGTGTCCGCGCTAAGCCCGGCATCAATATGGGCTTCTCTGGGGAGCCGGAGGGGTCCAGGTTGTCTAACGAGAGACGAACCGGCCCAGGGTGGAAACACAGCAGGCAAAAGTCTCCGTGTCGCGCAGTAGTGGGATCGCATCTGTGAATGGGCGGTTGTTGGCAGCCCGTCCAATACAGTCGGACCATACTCTTTTTTTTTTCAAAGTTACATAATTGTGCTCTGATTTGTGTGTGTGTGTGTGTGGCTGTGTTTAAACTCACGGTTAATTATGGCGAGCGAGCAAATTTTATTTTTCCATACATACAGTGCATGATCACCAACAGCTGTTGTGTACATGCCGTGATGTGAATGTGAAAATGCGCCCCACTTCACAAAATGTTCGCCGGGAAGACAGAACCCGAGCAGGTTTTTAATCAAATACAGAAACACGAATAATTACACAGGTGTTTTGACTGTTTTCTTCGCGATGGATTGGCAACAAGTAGGGAAGAGTGCTGCAGAAGGATGAACACATTTTGTGTCATTACTGATGTGGCATTACTGTGTCATTTTGTGTCATTACTACTGTTAAAAAAACTGGTTTGGGTTAAACGAAACAGTTAACCCTTCCTTGTCGCACGTTGAATGCATCATCCGAACTTGATATTGTTTACTTGCTTGCATGACAGATGGCGCTGAGCGATCTAGTCAGCAACAACAAACGATATCCATGAAAGGGAAGCAATCTAGTACCATCACGACACAAACAGTTTTAGTCTGCTTGTTCCCTCCCCTGGCAATTCCGAGTTGCCCCAGTTTTGGAGAGTTGTAAGGGATTTTTCCAACAATACACAATAAATGAAGAAATACGTGACGTAGCTGTGACGTAGGAACACTGCAGTGAAAGAAGGGAAGTTAAATACTGTTTTATATTTTTGTCGTAGCAAACTGGTGCTACGTGGAATTCATTGTGAAAAGCGCAGCAGTTCCGCGACGACTGTAACCCATGTACGACAGATAGAGTTCAGCCGAACACAGTCTCAACGTGTAGGAGACCCTAGGGATATGATAGTCATTCACTGTTTTCTGTATCGGTGAAATCTTGTTTAAGAAGCTGGTTTCCTGGCAGGACTGCACGTGCTGCTCATGTATGGTCAGACATTTGCCTTAACTTGTTCTTGTGGAAGATAATCGTGATCGACTCCTTCAGGCGCTAAGCTTACTGTAATTGTATTGTAACTAATGCCACCTAACTGACGTGGCCTCTTCTCGACTTACCTTTTTGCAGTGGTTGGTTTCTGTGTAGTATATATATCTATATATACATAACGAAATTTTGTGTGCAGTGTATACATAAATATTAAAAACGAAATTGAAATAGTTTGAGCCATTTGTGAGGGGCCCTAAGCTGACGGATCACAGAAAGTCTTTTCGCAGTTTTACAGATCACGGTAAACCAAAAAAAAAGTTTTACAGATAACATCAATCAATATTATAGTTGCTTGGAATTGTCTGGAATCTTTGTTGCACACTCATCAAAGCATGCAGTACCAGCCCGTCATGGGAATCTATCTCAGGACAAATGTTTCTTCTTCTTTAAGACGTAAGACGCACTTTATGTGCAGAGTTTCTGGTTTTCTTTTTCTTTGTGTGTTTGACTTGTAGAGAAAAGTATAACCGTGAAAACGTAAGCGTGCACACTATTTTCTCCGATGGACCTGCTGCTGTTTGAACACTGTGCGCCGTAGCAAGGGCAGTAACTCTTTCCTTATACTTCTGGTCCAAGCAACGATTTGCCCGGGCCTATGTACCTTTGTTGGTGTGAGGCAAAATTTGCCTTACTGTAAAGAGTTTTGTTGCTCGTAGGGTATGTGACCGCACAATCGCTTGTCATCCACTCTCAAACAATCTTCGATAGGCATTCCCCGGCAAATCATTCGCAATGTTTTGTTCTATATATTTCGCATAGGTATGTCGGTACATCTTACAGAATTAAGTATCCATTTTCTCATAAATAATTGAGTGATGGATGTTTAATTCCTTATACAATGGTAGTTCTTATAGAAGTGGTATGCATTTCTCATACAAATGGGTTATGCTAGTGCGTTTAAAGAGTATTTCTCATAATTATTTGTATACTTGCTTTATCTTTCCCTGCAGCCATTTTCTTTTCTTCCACAATGTTCTACTGTATGCCGTAAATGCCAGGATGTTCAAAAGGCTACAGGTAGACCCATACGCAGTTTTTCATGCCAAAACACTCTACTGTATTCTGGAAAGTTCTGTACGATTATTGACAGCTAGTGTCTGTCGTGCTCTCATTGTGTTCCTAAAACGCCTGGACAGTTCCGGAAATTTCTTCTAAACCATGCGAAGTAGCAAACGTATTTCACGTAATCATCAGGAAATTTCCCAAGTTTAAACATTTCTAATTTAGTCTTGTATTTAAATCCTATTTTCCCGCTGAAACTACATCCACCATACTCCAGAAAGCTGTCCAGCATCCCGATGACTGAAAAAACACGACTGTTCTTCCTTGTTGTTTGAAACATTCCACATACCAATCGAACATTGAAGGGAACTAAAAACTGTAAGAACTGGCCGGGTGTCCTGACAAGCGCACGTTTATAGCATATTAATTCGTCGTACAAATATATGATATGTGTTTCTAGTTCAGATATGCAAGATTTGCGTTTGTCATAACTTAAATTGGTGCGAAATGAATTGACCGTATGTGTATAATAAATAAATGCGATGTTTATTTATAATACGTGCAGTATGCATTTCTCATACACACGTATGTGATATAACTTTGTCAACAACCGTATGTAATCTGCTTTTTTACAGTAAATGCAATTTCTTTATGCTAGTACTTTCCCAAAATCTTTATTGTATGACAAAAATACTTGTCAGTACTCGTAGAAAGACCGTTAGAGAGTGAAAGACACAGTCGCACACGCTGTTGCGCACAACACACACACACACACACACACGCGCGCGCGCGCGCGCACACACACACACATACACGCACACACACACACAAGATCTATACATAAATACAACCATGACAGAAAGCGCGTACACCTTCTTGTGCACAACACATGTAGTGTATACACAACGTACAAGCTAACAGAGATTTGCACGTACGGCCATAACAGACCACAACACATGTAGTGTATACACAACGGACAATCTAACAGAGATTTGCACGTATGGCCATAACAGACCACACACGTGCGATGTATGGTGTTAAAAGAGACTCCTAAGATGATCGAGTTATCTCCCATGACTATTTGTGCTCCACCCTACTGATCCACGCCCTCCCCGACTTTTCCAAATCTAAGTCTCGAAACCAAAAACTCAACACAGCGAGATGCAAGTTCATTGCACACTTCTATTTCTCTTGTGCTAGTTAGTTGTGCATTGCCAGTCACACAGCTTCACCGGTTTGAAATCAAATGGAAGTCACTTCTGCACCCTTTTTGACGGTGTTAGACCACTGTTGCACGTAAGCTAGGATACTTTACATGCATGCGCAGGTGTGCGGGTCTGGGCGAGTTCCCGGTTTGCATAGCACAACGTCACTATGACGGCCGAAGTACTGGCCAAAATCTGTGGTTCGCTCCAGAGCTGTCGCGTTTTGCAGACGGCAGCTGGTGGCCACTACACGGAGGAGAGAGGAAAAAAAATAATCCAGGTTATGATGTGAGCTCAGACTGTTTCCAGGGACACGCACGCACGCAGGGACGCACGCACGCAGGCACGCATGCACGCACGCACGCAGGCACGCATATTCACCTATGCATACCAGTACACCTGCACCTATGCCTTCATGAACGCGCGCAGACACAAAGGCACACAACACAACAATATACAGAATACTTAGCACACGCCCACAGTCATACAGTACCACGCACGCCACCACATCATCCATTCACTCGCGGACGCACGCACGCAGGTACTCACATGTCCCGTTTACTTCTGTGGTTTTCTCCCCAGCGATCGTGAGAGTGACGTCCCCTGTAGCGGCTGGAAGAGGGAAAAGTGGAAAAAGGTAGTGAGCATGTGGTGTCACTGTTTGCGCTCAAGGTAATGAAATAATTGTATGCAGCAACATCCCAGACACACTTCATGGCCTTGCAGCAATGGTCTAACAGGACCCCTCCCCACATACCCCCCAATCCTAACGAGAAAGTGCTGTTGTTAGCACTATAGCTGTAGTTAATGGTGTGAGGTAGGTATCTACACGTCTGCAACATAATATGATCATATCAGTAACAATACATGTGGAGGATACTCACATTATCACATGACGCCATCGTGCAACGTCGATGAATATCAGCTAAAATGGGGGGAAGGGGTAGTAGCATATACATATGACGTCATCGTGACGGTTTTTTACGTACGCGTGCACATGACGTCGGCCGTGACGCCGGGCAGCGCGTGCAGCGTGACGTTGTCGGTGACAGCCCGGAACAAGCGCGGCGAGGACGCCATGGCTTGCAGTGACGTCACGGCGGGGGCAGGAAAGGCGCCGTTAGCCAGCACCATCATGGAGATGTTGAACGACTGAAGGTACCGGGATTCCTCCACCAGCTGCTCGTCCCCCCACCTTTCCTTGGACAAGATGGTCACGAGAAGTCGGGTCACGTGATCCCTGCTCTGTGACAAGTCGATGTTTGGTCATCGTGGTGAGCGGTCATAAGCAGACATTTGTGTGACCGAATTACATCATCTAAACAAGATTCGAAACAATCGGAGTCATTCCCAACCTCTTGTCCCACGCTCTTCCCTATTCTCCGAGCAGAGTGGGCTTAAGATGAAATCGTTAACATCTTAACTTAATCCCTTCCCGCTATGGCACCGCGCATGCTCAGACAGACACGTGATTTCCTTGCCACCCAATCAACAAAGGAAGCTCGGAAGAAGTTTGCGAGCGAGGGCCCTACCTGTTACTTAAGCAACAGGCTGTCGCCAGACACCTGGGGCAGGTACACAAATATATAGGAGGCTGTCGCCAGACACCCGGGGCAGATACACAAATATATAGGAGGCTGTCGCCAGACACCCGGGGCAGATACATAAATATATAGCAGGCTGTCGCCAGACACCCGGGGCAGGTACACAAATATATAAAAGGGTGTCGCTAGACACCTGGCGCCCTACCTGGTACATAAACACATAGTAGGCTGTTTTCAAACACCTGTCGCCTTACCTGGTACATAAACATATAGTAGGCTGTCTCCAGACACCTGGCGTCAGTCTGAGCGAAGTCCTCGGATACACGGGGTGGGTAAGGGTTGTTGTTGGAGCGCAGGCCAGGGGAGTCCGGCCGCTGGAAAGCGCTGGGGTCCAGAGTGGCGTTGGCGTGCTGCAGGTCCTCCAGGCTGCCCAGGAGCCCCGAGAACTGCGTGTGCAGTGCCGTGTAAAACGTCCGGTCCGCTCCGCACAGCATGACGCCAAAACGAGGCTTGCCGGCCGGTCGCAGGTGGGTGACGTAGTACTGAATGGAGTCACGTGCTAGCCACAGCGCCTGTAGGTCGTCCAGCGCGAATATGATGTCCACCAGCGGATCACAATCCGCGGACGTCGCCTTGGTAACCACGGCTTCCGGTGCTGGGTGAAGGGGAGCGCTGAGTCCTGGAATGGGTTGCAGACCACCTGGCCTTCTGGGCGGGCCGGACTGGGTGGTGTCAACAGGCACCTTGAGGTCGCCGGGCTTCTCCAGACCCGAGATGAAAAGGTTGGACAGGGCCGTCCTCTGTGAGGGCGAGGGGTTGGCCACCTTGGGCACGCCCAGGCGCGTCGGGGATGGAGTGGGCTGGGAGGGTTGATAACTCCCTTTCACCGTCTGACTTTGAGACAACTGCTGCAGGAGAAGCAGAGCCTTGGTTAAGGGAGGCAAAGCTTGCAGGCCTGCTTGGTTCAGGGGAGGCAACTGGCCGCCTCCTGTGCCCAGACCAGCCGGTTGTACCTGCTGCTGAATGCGGGTAGCCCCAACCCCTAGCTGACTGCTGAAGGCAGCTAGCAAGGAATGGAGATTATTTTGGCCTGCTTTGCCTGCTGGGGTCGTCAGGTGATGCGGACCCCTGTTGATCTCTGGTCCCGAAACGGTCCCCATGGGGTCAGAGAGAAAGTCTGGTGCGGAGGCCAGGTCGCTGGTGAAGAAGTTCTGATCTGCTCCCACAGCCACTGGGGGAACTCCCGTGCCAAGAAGAATTGCATAGAAAGAAAGGCCAGAAAAGAAGTACGCAAACACGTTAAACGCCATTTATACGGAAAGGAAGCAGTGTCAATTGTAAAAGACATGAGCATGTTCAAGACGCAATGGATTAGTGATGTCACGAACATTTCTGGTGTTTATGTCAAATTCCCACGGCTACAAGTTGTCCTGTACACTTTAGTCAGCACTGCGTGCTATTCCACCGCACTTCACACTTGACGGTAACTCACAGTGGTTCTGGCTGTAAGGGACGCACGCACACCTATCGTGAGCTGTGACAGCAAAGTCGATGTTCTGTTTGTCGTGAGCACTAACTCTGGAGTATGTGTCATGTGTCATGTGTCTTAAAACAGGTTGTCTGAAGGAAATCACGGTCTGAAGGCAAAGGAGGCACTTACCTCCCGTGAGCGCATGCGCTTCGCCATGTCTCTGTGGCATAAAAAAAGAAAGAAGAAACAGGAAAAGCTGAAAAGGCGTCTCCATGGTAACTGTCATCACCCCTGAAAATAAATACAAGAAGAAAGAAAAGAACATTTAATGCTGGTGTCACACAGCGCGACGAAGCCGCATTAAAGCAGACGTAAGGAGAACATCGAACAGTGTGCCTCGAAAGAAACGCTTTTTTAAAAAGTGAATATTTCTCTTCAACAATCAAACTTTTCCTGTTCGGAGAGGAGACCTTGAGTCTCTCTCTGTCTCCGACGTGATCACTGCACGTGCACGAGCTCTCGCGCAAGCTGTAGGGCAGTTGGACGAAAGGAGAGGAGGGCCTGAGCTGGAGGAGACAAAGGGCAGGCCAAACAAGGAAAATGTTGTCCAGGGTTCAGATGACGTCAACCAGAGGACGCCAACAACAAGAAAATTTTAACTCCCCGCGGAAACACGACAAATATTTAACATGACTGCTTGGTGTCGAGAGGAAGCTGCGCGTGAAAAATGCCTTTTGAACCAGAAGAACTGTGCCAACACACGCACACAGACATGGGGTGCATATTAAATTGCATTTCAAGATGCTTTTGTTTTTCCCAGCAGCCTTGTATTTTAGGTACATCCGGGTCTTCCAGGACGCACACGCTCCTAATGTGACTGCCGCTCATCGTGGAAAGCGCCTGTCTTGCTGCGCCATGGGATGTTTTAACCAGGGTTTTCGATGTATCTAACTTTTAAAAAATTATAACTTCGTTTATATGAGATAACAGTATTGAGAAAATGCATTCCTCCGCTCTGTCTTTGTGCGTGCGCACGCTTGTGTGTGGATATAGGAGAGAGGGGG
>SMGT01007364.1:95718-142038 GCA_004794575.1 Lanistes nyassanus
TCTGGTCCACAAACAGGACATTGTGCTCCATTCAACAGATATGATGACGTTGTGCTCTGGTCCACAAACAGGACATTGTGCTCCATTCAACAGATATGATGACGTTGTGCTCTGGTCCACAAACAGGACATTGTGCTCCATTCAACAGATATGATGACGTTGTGCTCTGGTCCACAAACAGGACATTGTGCTCCATTCAACAGATATGATGACGTTGTGCCCTGGACCACAGACCTAACACTTTGCTATGGTCCTCATATTCGTCAGCTCCAGAGATGACCATCAATTTCCCCGTGCGCCGCGTGCTCTGTCAAACATACTGTAGCAAACCTAGACACTCTAACTTCATGTGGTAAACTGTCAGCCCCAATCAAAATAACTCAGTGGGTTGGAACCAGACGGCGCGTAGTCTGTGTGTGTGTGTGTGTGTGTGTGCGCGTGTGTGTGTGTGTGTGCGTGTGTGTGTGTGCGTGTGTGTGTGTGTCTGTGTGTGTGTGTGTGTGCGTGTGTTAGAAGGGCCGAGTGTGGCGGTCAGGGATGTGTTGGAGTGGAGCAGGGGGATACTTGTATCTTCATTGATGATGTTTTTATACAACAAAGAGAACCTGACCAAAAGAGACTTAGACAGGAAGTCGACGTTTCGGGCCATGGCCCCTTCATCAGGACAACACAAACACAAACAGATACACTCAGCTGACAAGGACGCTGGTCACGAGTCGATGGACAGGAGGAAAGTGTGGGGAAGAGGGACAGAGCGTAGGAAGTAGAGCGTGCTATACCACCAATCAGGGGCAAGGAGCACTACAGCCAATAGAAAGCCGTGTCCTATCGGGGCTGGTGAAAGGGGAGTGGGAGGGGAGAGGGTAGGGAAAATAGGTGGTGGTGGTGGTGGTGGTGGTGGTTACAAAGGAAAACAGGGGAGGGGGAGGGGAGAGAAAAATGGGTGGAGGAGAGGTTAGTGTTTAAAGTCTTGTGGGGGTCATGTTTGTATTGTTTGATTGTGTTATATCTGTTGTTGTTATGTTTTTCGCTAGTAACCACCACATTCACAATTACCAGACTATTTCTTTGACAGTTAAAGAGTCTTATGTCTTATGTCTTAGTAGTTACATGGCCTATGTAGTTAAGGCTAAGGGCTTATCTGCGGGGACCGTATACAAATCCTTCTGCTAACTACACGACGGGCGGGTCGCGAATTTTTTTTTATCCCACTTGAGTTCCAGGCGGTCCAGCCGCAGACCTACTAGGGCGCTCTGCATCTCGGTTGCTAACCACAGCCACTGATGATTATAGGTCAAGCCATGACCTCTACACAGCGTCACTTATATTTACAAAGAAAAGTCCAATCCGTGGTGATCGGTACCTAAGTGGTAAAAACGTGGCATTTTAGTTGGAAGTCGCAGGTTCAATGCCCATATTTGCTTACGATTTTTTAAGGGGAAGGGGGTTAAGGGTAGGGTAGGGTTTGATGTTAGGTAGAACTTCTGTTCATGTATAAGTATAAGTTCATTGTCACGTGTTGGGGTCTGGTGGGTCAAGGAGATTGCACCATAGACTCCAGGTGTGATCCGTCCTCGACTCTCCGGCCCTAATTAAGGTCTATTATTCCTTGTTCAAGCCGCCATCTAGCCGCTCACGTCATCACCAGCCCAGTTTCGGTCCCTGTTCACACTTATGATCAGGGGTGCTGGCCCTAGAAGCAAGGGGCAAGGTGTTGCTTACCCTGAAGCACAGCTGGGGTGGGACCTTAGCAGGTGTCAGGCTAGCCAGGTGTGCTTTAGTTGTTCAGGGGAGGATTACGTAGCTGGAGGAACCAGTGACGCGTAGTATCGAGCATCAAGGGCTTTGATGTAGCGATGGGTGTAAACGACCAGGAAGGGGAGGGGGTAGTGGTGTCCACACTAGGTGTCCACTTAGGGGCGTGTTCCAGTAGTTGACACGGGGTGTGGCTTCTGCTGTCTCTGGCCTGATTGGTTGATACATGTAACCGCCTTGTTGACCACGTGCGTGTGAATGAAAGAATCTATGGACGAAAGTTGAGAATAAAAGGACTGGTTTAGACAGTCAAATGATCTGGGGGCCTGGATAGCTCAGCCGGGAGAGCTGCGGACTAGCAGATGTAGGTTGCTGGTTCGAACCCTGGTGTGGCCAACGATTATTTCCTGGGAGTTAAACATTGTGCAAACTCCATTCGGCCATCTCCCCGCACATTAAACTGCCTGTCCGCACTGACCATCTTACTGCAGCCATCAATCTAGTGGTTCTTTCAGTGAATAGTTTAGTAATAGGACCCCATCCCCCCATAGTGCGAAATCACCGCGAGGTGGAAGCACTGTCCCTCTAAATCACCACCACCACCACCACGTCAAATGATCTTACGCCCAAACATCCTGTGAGAGAACATCTTCAGCCAAATCTACAGTGAGGGCATTGTTAGCCTGAACTCCTGTGAAGAAGAGCTGCTGTGGTGAGACGAATGTGTCTCGTGGTACAAGTCTGCTGAAGGCTGAAGGATTCAGCTGCAGAATTGAGGTGTCTCGTTCTGCTAGATGTGTGGAAGTCTAGCTGCATAGCGCAAGGGACTCTGCGAGGTTGTGTGATACCTCCAGACTGGTGTGAGGCTCTAGCACGTGCTCCTATGCTGTGGGAAACCTCTACGCTGACCGGGCGGGAGAGGACTGCAGAACGTAAAGGACGGAGACCGAAGACCACGGATGAGACAACCGTCTGAAGCAGGGGCGAAGGTCCAGCCTTACAAGGAGGCTGCCTGTAACCGAGCTCTTGGGGTGAGCTCAAGGGGCTGTGTGCCAGCCTTTGGAAAACGTCATATCCTCTGTGGCGTGTGTGATCGTCAGCATCGAAGTCTGCTGTTACGTGAGAGTGTTCGAGAGGTCTTCAGGGTATCTACTGGTGAACATATCCAAGGAAGGAGCGCTCCAACATACAGACTGTCGTGCGGACTGTAAGAAGCATTCGGGAACAAGTGTTGTGTTCTGTGAGTGTTGTACATCACGTGGTCATTCTTTTTCTCGTATGCAAAGGCGGGATTAAGGTACGTGGTTTGTCATTATGTTTAATGGCGAGGCGGGTGATGTAGGGTGGTATTAGATGTTATTGTAGACCTAGCTCGAACAGAAGGAAACTGCGGGACCCCTAGAGTTGAAACGAGTTGTAACATATATTGTCTTGATTGTAAATACTCGCTGTTTATATCAACAATACATTCTTCTTTTTTGTGTTCACTGTATTACAGTCTTTTGTTGTTCTTTATGGGAGACTGTAGGTGGTGGGGGCTCGGCCATATGATTAAGAAATCATATTAATTAACTTTAGTAATACAGTGATAGTTCCACCTACGCATATGTTACACTCTTGACGGTGGTCGTGTGAGCGAGAATAGGAGACGACCCGTCAAGAGCAAAAGAAATCTCCCAAGTTGTGACATTCATGTATAAGTTCAAACACAAGTTAATCCAGATGAGAGGTGGCTCCATCATTCAGTCAGCCGGCTGATTTTTCCCCTTCAAATATTTCTGCCCTTAAATCGCTGTAGACCAGACTAATATAGTTTTGAATCTTTTCCGTGCAAGTCACGAAGGGATTTAATCAGGACGTAAGCTACGGGATCAATATGAATAAGAATGCCAATACTTAATGATGATGATTATTACGAAGCGCGCGAGCTAGCTGCACGCGCACACACTAGGCAACGCAATTCGCACTCAGACACTAGAATACTGGAACCACCTCCGACTAGGTACCGAGGTTGGTTGGTTATTTAGAAGGACAGTGCTTCCACCTGGGGGTGATTTCGCACTATTGGGGAGGGGGTCCTATTTCTAATCTATGCACTGAAAGAACCACCAGTAAGATGGCCAGTGCTAACAGACAGTTTAATGTGCGGGGAGATGGCCGAATGGAATTTGCACAATGTATAACTTGGCCAAACCAGTATTCGAACCAGCAACCTTCCACCCGCTAGCCGGCAGCTCTACCAACTGAGCTGTCCCCCGACTTTAGGCGTTGAGACCGGATGAAATGGTTTATGACAGAAAAGATGAGTTCAACATCCCTCAAGGCGTAGAGGCTAAGGGGTAATCTCCAGAGCAGGGATGTCAGAAAACATAACACACTCACTCAAATGTGCGTTTACCCACAGGAAAGGCGCGAATATCTCCTGTAACTGCTGACAATTGAGGCATAGGAGCTTATCCTCTTTGCATATGCCGACAGTTTCGTGCAGCGAAAGCCTTTTCCACCAGGACGTCAAAATACGGCGTAGAGTGCGTACAGAAATAAGACGTAGACAGGAAGGGGGTCAGCTTGTAAGAGAAACATCGACATCCAACAGGAAGGATTAGACCTAAACAATGCAGTCGCAAAATATCGTCAACGGATGCCATTTTCAAAAGAAATAATAGAAGAAAAATATCAAATTGGTTATGAAACTTACCGGCTATATTTTGTTGTCATAGAGGACCTCAGCCACAGAATGCACGAGTGCAGGTGAGAGCAGAGCAGGAGAAAAGTAGTAAAAGAGAGGAAGAAAAGATAGGGTCGTGTTTTTATCTCTCTGCGTGACAGGTGTGTCACAGTGTCATACAAATCTTTGGAGCGGGTGTGTGTCGCTTCAGCGCACGCCGAGGAAAAACAGGCGGAAAAGCGAGATTCCTCTCAGACCCGCAAACGTTTTGCGAAGTCGTGCAACACAGTTTAGTGAACTATGGTCCTTCGTATATTATCTGATGAACTGACTATGTTTGTTTGTTTATATTTTAGGAATACATGTTAATGGTTGTGCTAAGTTTATCTTCTTATTTTAAACACCAAGTGTTGTACAGTGATGTCAGGGGGGCTTTTCACAAGTATGTGAATTAGAGAGGCTCGATGGTTCAGCCAGGCACCCAGCCAGCCAGCCAGCCAGCTAGCCAGTCGGTCGGTCAGTGAATATGTAAGAAAGTGGCTCGACCGGTTTGCTGATTTCGGCTTTTAGGGGTTTTACGCCTTGTCAGCAGGTGGGGCTATATCATGGCGGGAATAGTTCTGGAACAACGCAACATTCTCAAATGGCAAAAAAGGGATGGGGGAGGGGGAATCATAAAACTAAGAAGGTCGAAAACAAGATGGCAATCATCCTGTACATTTCAGGGAGCCTGGATAGTTCAGCTGGTGCAGTAGGGGACTAGAAGGTGGAAGGTTGCTGGTTTAAATCCCTCTTTGACCGAGTGTGTGTGTGTGTGTGTTAGTTATACAAACCCTCACCCCTGAACCGATCCTCACCAAATTCGTCACTCGGGTTCCTTTTCACCCGCAGATGGTCATAGGCCATATTTCGACAATTGATGTATATATAAATGAAATAATAAATATGACGACTCCCTTAACACGGCCATCATCGTGCAAGGGAGATCACTAAAATTCCCTTTCGTACGAAGAGTACTTTCCTTTGGCTCGCTTGACAAGCCAAAACGTACAAGTCACCGTTGTGTGTAGCTAATCTAATGGGGAGCTTTGTGTTTCTGGGGGAGGGGGCCTATGTTTCCGACGGAGGTGGGGCCGAGGGTGTTTCCTGGGGTGGGGTAAGCTGGGGGTTAGGGAAGGGTACGGGTTGTGGGGGATTAGTAAAGGGATAGGGTGGGAATTAGAGAAAGTGTAGGTGTGGGCAGGGCAAAGCTTAAGATTATGACGTCTCGCCCTTGACTCGCTTAACAGAATTGTGACATTTCCATAAAATAAAACAGCAGTCTTTTTCTGACTATTCCTGGGGTAACAGCATTTAAAGCGCGAGCTGTATTTGATATACCTCTCCTACTTGAAAGTGCTCCTCATTTGCAGCAATCAACAACCAGATGCACAGTAACACCATTTGAACTCAAAAAGCCTTCATTATCAACTTCTTTTATTTTTAGAGGTATTACGCAAACATTTGCATATAACTTTTTTTTACAATATGTCATAGTGAATTGTTAGAATGTTTGTTTTGGTTTGTTTTGCAAGTCTTCTACTAACTGCTATCTGCTTTCTAAGTTAACGACAACATCGGGGCTTTCGGCTGTCAAACAGAATTTTAAACTGACTGCCTATCCATGCATAGCGAAATGAAGTGCACAACTTCATTTTCGCCGGAAATGATTAAATGCTGTTTTACCGGCAACTGTCGCTTCTTACACCTCAGAGCACTTATCGCCCATGTTCTGCTTAGCAACAACTACTTCAGCAGGCATCGCACCGCCGACAACATTACTGGCGATTGGACCACCAAACAATGCGCTTCACTGACTGGCTGGTCGGAGAATTTGATAGTTCGTCTGCCAGTTGCCAGGCCAGTTGGCTGGTTGTCTGGCTGTATTGCTTGATTTATTGGGAGTTTTTTTCTTCGCCTGACGGGCCCGGATCAGTTTGAAAAAAAATAAAGCAACGAAATTAATGGCAGCCTCGCAGAGTTTTAGTGTCTGCTTTGACGAAAGCTGGTCAGTCGAATGTGAGATGTTTTCGGGTTTATTTGACCCATGGAGCCAGCAGGTCTTCTCTGGCCGAATCGTGTCATAAAAAGATCATGGGCTGGTTTGCTTGAGCGTTGGTATCTCCTGTCCATAAGTGAAGACGGACTTATAATACACAGGGCGAACGGGCAGTCCGACCAGTCTTGTGACCGGAAGAGCAGCTAGGAACGCTCATGCAAGCCGGCCCTGGGATGTAAAGTTAGGGTTACCGTATTTGTTTAATATTTAATCAATATTAACAACTAAAATATTGTGACGTAGAGTCAGAACGCGCTTCCAACTGTACTACAGAATGCGACGTCAGAAGTGAATCTGAAAACTGCAAAATGTAGTTTTGAGAAATAAAATAAAGCAGCTACCTTTGTAAGTGGTGCACAAGTGGAAAATAAGTTAGGAACAGCTTTAAATAAAATTCTTCTAACTGCGTTCATGTCAAAGACGAGTTTTTGCTGTTGTCTGTGCGTTCAGCAGCTGGAGATTCAATTTCTGTTCTATAAGAAGCGTCAGCATCAATAATGCAAGTATTATTATTTCATTATGTTAAGTAAAAAAAAAATGTTTTTTTCCCGAGCTACCTTTGAGAAATTTACTTGGACTAGAACCAATGTCGGATCTGACGCGTAATGTTGTTATATTGTATTGTTGTCGCGATCAACCACAAGACTTGCATCATCGTCGAAGTCAAAGGTCAGCTTTGTGCTTTATCCGTAGCTCCCTCACGGCCTTGGTAGTCTAACGGTTAAGGCTTCCGCTTCCGGAGCTTGAAAAAGCTTAAAAAACAATATGGAGCCAATCAGAATACAGTCTTACATAAAATATGCTAATTGCTTAGGGTCACCACTAAAAATGTTCCACTTTCCTGGAAGATGGTACTGCCTTTAACCACACTCATCCCTCCCTCAACCCCCACCCTAACCCCACCCCTTCCCCTAAGCCCCTCTCCTCCCAAAACATCCCCCTCTCTTCCTCCCTTCCCCCGACCCAGGAAAGATGTGCGAAATATAGCTCGCCATTCGACTGGCTCCGGTGTCAGTATAATGTGACGGGGTGGGACTGAAGCCTGTGTTGTGACAGCAGTCCTTCGGGTGGCAACATGCTAACGTGTCTCAAACACCGTCCTGATACGTCTATGTAACGCCCAGACACGGATTCAAGCAAGCCAATGTTTCTGTGTGCTCGACTTCCATTTCAAATAACCTCTTTTGATATTTAAATCCACCGTTTTTTTCGTTGAGTTCCATTTTTCATTGGTTATAACCTGTTCAAAACCGTTTGATTACGTTGCATTAACTTTGACTAATGCTGTCCGTAGTTAATATTTTAATACCATTGCAGATTCGTTTAGCTTAGTCCATGTCACACTTCTTGAAAATCACATAGCGAGGCAAACAATAACGATACCTAGCGAGACTCGTTATAAAATCTCCTGAAATTTTCGGCGGTCCGTAGCGGTGCCGAGTGCCAATTCTCGGATCCCTTTTCCGACACGTACTTTCACTGCACGTGACACTTGTTGACAGGGCTGGTCGTCAGGAAATTTTTCGATCCTGCTATTAAGAATTCCTCCCCTTCCTTCCTCCGCCAGCACCCTTTACCACCCTTTACCACGCTGTCCCTTCCTTATGTCGTCACGAGGTGCCCATCGTTGTTGACTTCAAATTGAACAGTAAACAATAAACAACCACACAGAAACACCATATAAAAGTGCTTCCAGTCAATGGTGTAATTATGATCGAAGAAATATTCTCCAGTGTGGCTGCGTAATTTCTACTTTGGGGAACGTTTTGCCCTGGCACCCACCAGAACCTATTCACCGAGCTCCACTGGAAACAAAACCCATGTGGAAATAATACTGGACCGGTTTAATCTCCGTACAATGCGCAGGGAGCTTCTGTGACGGATACTGAGAACAAGAATGACAGTCCAGAAAACGTTGACTTATCCGTGTTTTACGGCGATTGGCACATCCTGGGATTTTTCCTTACTCCATCTTGCACACCAAAGTTTGAAGAAAAGTAGTGTAGAAAATATGTCCGATGACCTGGCGTTGTAATCATCAATGCCCAGCTACAAATAACTTCTCCACTACATGGTTCACCTCAGTCGAAAGAGAAAGTACAGCACGATCTTTTCACACTGGAATGCTTGTCTTATCAACATCGTTACAGCAAGTGGAGGTCAGTGTACAAGCTGGCACAGCGAGCAACTAGAAGAATATAAGTCTGTCCTAAACGATCCGAGCCTGCTGCTCCAAATCTTGACTGGTTTCCCCCAATTTATTACGTATTTTCTGGTCTATGACAGGCTTGAAGACCAGGAGAAGTTTCTCATTTACTCAGGCATAGGCCTTCTAGACATGAGTGTAAATGTAGACATGACTGTGAATGTAGACGTTGCTGTGGATGTAGACATGACTGTGAATGTAGACGTTGGTGTGGATGTAGACATGACTGTGAATGTAGACGTTGCTGTGGATGTAGACATGACTGTGAATGTAGAAGTTGCTGTGGATGTAGACATGACTGTGAATGTAGACGTGGCTATGAATAAGGACATTTATACTGTCACTCTCGGGGTGTAATCACCCC
This sequence comes from Lanistes nyassanus, assembly GCA_004794575.1. NCBI lineage: Eukaryota > Metazoa > Mollusca > Gastropoda > Architaenioglossa > Ampullariidae > Lanistes > Lanistes nyassanus. The sequence continues at coordinate 104,810 of SMGT01007364.1, forward strand.
CAGGGTATGGTTTGAGATGGTCCTAAATTGTAGTTGAGCAGCTATCTCCAGGATTTTACAAGCTGTCGGCGGTTTCGCGAAGTGCTGGTGTTCTCACTTCTGAAATGGAGAAGACCTGTGGTGGAAATGCGACGACATGAAAATAACGAGAGACATATTGACCCAATCTTTCAAGTTTTGGTTAAGCGACTTGTAACTTATCTGCAGATTCCGATTCAGACAGAGTTTTGGCAATTAATACACTTTCACAAACGTATTAAAACTAATTTTTGATTAACAGCTCATTGCTAGAAATACCCAAGAGTTATAATCGGCAACAATAGCTAGATACGATAATTTTACTTGCTCAATACAGATAGTTACGATTTACAGTTTGAACCAGTATTAACAAAAACAAACAAACAAACAAATCATTGCAACTTGAGGGAACATGTATGTTTTAAGCAGGACTGTAAAAGTTCTCTGCATTACTAAAAATCATACAAAAGAAACTGCAGAGAATATTCGAGAGAAGCAGTTGGCTTAAGTATAATTGAAATGTTTCTCGCCTTCTGCTTGTGCTCAGGGAGAGACAATGAGCCTTTTCTACATAATTCCACGATCTTTCCTGTTCAGGAATTGGGGAAGATGGAGGTTGTCCCAAGTTGGTTTGCCTGACACGAAAATGTACGCGAGATCCCGTCTTAAAAGCTACAGGCTGAGGGTCGCATCGAGTTTCACAAGGGATCCGAGTGAATCTGAAATTCCTTTAAAGTGTTAAAAGGATATAAAAGTGAGTGTATGTGCGTTTGAAACTAGTCAACTGTGTGGACATGGTATTAGGTGAAAGATCACTTGATGAGTGCTTAGAGAAGTCGTTACATGTTTCACTGCGACATGTTACCATCGTTACTGTTATGCAATCATTGCCATAACCATCGTCAGACCCTTCCTTCGCGTCCTCGTCGCCTCCGCGTTATTATTATTGCTTTTTCTAAAATTTTAATACTGGGCAAAGCATCGTAACATCGTCTCTTAAGTTCCGGATTTTAGCGTTATCGCCCCTAAATGGCGCCAACACACTGGGTTTTTGCTCGAACAAGTACAGTAGTCTATTTTAGAGTGTCCTCAGCTTACCGTCAGGTTGATATTAAGTGGACGATCCTTTGAGAGACAGTGTTCAGCGTTCTCAGCCCAGCGTCTTGTAACGTATGGACCCGCCAAAGGTCAATGGCAACTGTTTTCTTTGCACTTGGTGTTGCAGACCTTTGGCATCGATGGATAAAATACGTAGGTTAGGTGGCCCAAGACCCTACATATCTTGCCAGGCCATTAAAAATAATCACCAGCTTTTCGGTTTTGTTGTTGTTCTGTTGCTAAACGTTGCAGTCAGAGAGAAAGAGAGAGGGAGAAATGAAGAAATAGAGAGAGAAAAGGAGAAACTGAACTGCACCAGTGAAAATTTCAGTGGGCTAGTGAATTTCAAAAGTTACTAGGCACTCAGTTTAGTTAAAATTTGGAACCTTACTATATACCTGCCGAAAGCATAATTTTGGGAGAACTCCTCCGATCAAAGAAAAATCGCACACCTCGATGTGAAAACCTCATTTTTCTCGGATCGTTGCATTTGTCTGGGTGTAGGGAGACAGCTCTCTCTATATTGCCGAAAACCAAGCTTTGGAGGGTGTACACGAAGTTGCTATGTTATTAAAACCACAAAGGGAAGTATTTGCTTTTGGTTCTTAAAATGAGCGCTCTGCTGATCCTTGTTGTAAGTCTGAAATAGCTACTAGGGTCTGGGGCATGCTTCATGGGCTGTGACCGTCAAAGGATTTGCCTCGAAGGATTGTCCGATTAAGGTCAGCCCCTAGACGGAACCTCGGGTCAGTGTGTCACAAATAGTGGAGAGCGACATCTGTGACGCAGCCGTTTGTGACCTCACGGCGGACCGACACAAGATGGCGCTGAGGTCGCGGCGGAAGCGCGAGGAGCGGCTAAAGTAGATGAAGAAACTGACGGCGCTGTTGACGTAAGGGAGATAATAAACCAGAATAAAGGTCGTCATGTACAGGTTGTAGTAGTGGCCCGTGGTGCTGAAGTCGGGCACGAGGTTGCGCGCGACAACCATGACGACGTACGGCACCTTACTGACGATGTAGACGCACGAGACAAGCACGAGCATCCGTGTCAGCGCCACCTGCTGGGCCTGCGAGTCACTGCTGCTGCTGCTGGAACTGGTTTTCTTGCGCCAGGACATGGCTGCCCGCAGGCGCAGCACGGTGACTGCCGTGCACAGCGAGACGAGGATGAACGTTGCCATGGGAACAACGACCTGCATGATGGTGTCCTCGGCCAGGCTGTATGCCATCAGCGTCCGATCCGTCTGCCAACCCTTTTCAGGCACCGGTTGCCACTTGGCGCCGGAGCTGCTGTTGGTGGCAGTGTTGACGATGCTGTATTTCAGCGGAGTTGTGATGAAAGCCGCCTGCATCAAAAGGGAAATGGCGGCCAGCAGTAGACCCATGGTCCTCGTGCGCATGAGGGAGGCAGCGCGCAGCGGGAAGACGACACACAGACAGCGTTCCACAGAGATCAGCATGCTGATGCACGCCGACGCCTCGCGCAGCCCGAACAGCGCCCCCTGGGCGTAGTACAGCGTCTTGAGGTAGCACTCTTCTCCGATGACCGGATCGACGAGGCGCACAAAGTAAGCCACAGTGAAGGCGATGGAGTACAACAGGAAAGTCATGTCCACCAGCGAGTGGACGAACAGACAGAGGTTCATGCGGTCCCCCAGGCCCTGGCGTCTGAACACCAGGCAGTTGATGATGTTGGTGGACACGCCCACGACGATCACCACCGGCTTGAGGAGGATGTTGTAGTAAAACACAACGGCCAGGTATTGCTTGTAGGTCATGATGCCCCGAGGGTTGTCCCAGGGAATAAAAGTTTCGGCCAAATTATTTCCAGTTACCTTGACTGAAGATTCTGTAGTCCAAATGGCCTCACTTACGTCATAGTGTGTGTTGGGTGGAGCCATGGCGGACTCATGCAGCTTTCCTAGTCACTGAAACAATGGGAGGACGAGATGAGGAAACAGTACGCGTCGAGAGGTCGGTTGGTTGGTTGCTGATGGTTGCTTAACCCCCCCCCCCCACGCAAAATCGGTGCATGTCGGGACGGTGGACTATAGGACGGACTGGGTCCTATTACCAAGCTATGCACTGAAAGAACTACCAGACTAATAGCTGCAGTCAGACGGCCAGTGCGTACAACTCCAGGAAATAATCCTTGGCCACTCCTAGGATGTCTTGCGTGAGCATTCATAGCTGCTTTTCAGGATGTAAGTGTGGTCGTTAGGCCCATTCGCCCTGTGTATTTTACGTCCACCGTTACGTATGAACAGCAAATAAGAACTCTCATGCAGGAAATCTTGGGATTCAAACTAGCAACCTTCCACCTGTTGGTGCTCAGCTCTACCGACTGAGATATCCAGGCCCCCTCCCCCATGCACGTGCAGAGATTAACAACAGATTTTGTGCTTGACAAGAAAGCCTTAAAGTTTGCAAAGATTAGATAATGAGACGAAAATTATGCAGATTGCTGAATAAAGAAACAGTCGATTACGTTAAAGAAAGAAAATTTAAATAATCTGCCTGACATTAATCCTACAGCAATTTCTGTGACACATTGTTCTTTTCCTTTCTCTCCTCATTAAATTATTTGAATAGAGAATATTGTATTCTGGAATTCTGGGTCTAAAATAATGATACTGATTTATCGTTCATTTTTTACAAATAGTATAGTATGGCAGAACCAGAAAGAAAGAGAGAAGAGAGGAGAGGAGCGAGGAGATGAGTGAGGAGAAGAACGAGGAGAGGAGGGAAGAGAAAGGAGAGGTTGAAGGAGCAGACAACTATGGGCTGGTGCAGCGGAAAGGGTACGGTAGGCAACTGGGGGGGGGGGGTGCAAATCGGAATGTAACGTACGACTGCTGCTATCATCAAGGAAGCCAAGCTTTGTGTTTCTGTTTAAGTGGGTTTTGTCTTCAGTTTGAAACTGGATCAGTCACAGAGACGATATAAGACTGCGGTTGTGAAATATCTACGTCTTGGTGTGCACGTTCAACTGTATGGGCTTACCATATTTGAAACAGAAAAAAAATTTGCTTTACAATTAGCAAGATAACTGGGAAGAACGAACAGCTTTGGTGAAATTTCTCAAGTGCTTAGTCGCACACTAGTTATATCGACTAGTCCGTGTGTACCAGCATCAGACCGTGACGACAAAGACGACGACGAAGTGGAAGAATTCTGTGAGCTAGAGAAAAGCGTCAGCAAGATTCCCACGAAGGATATCATCAAAGTACAAGGAGACTGGACTGCTAAAACTGGCCCAGACGCCTACAAACACAGGACAGGAACTGCAGGGAGGCTCTGTATAGTACGTTCTGTATAGTACGTTCTGTATAGTACGTTCGGTATAGTACGCTCTGTATAGTACGTTCTGTATAGTACGTTCGGTATAGTACGTTCTGTATAGTACGTTCTGTATAGTACGTTCTGTATAGTACGTTCTGTATAGTGCGCTCTGTATAGTACGTTGTGTATAGTACGTTCGGTATAGTACGCTCTGTATAGTACGTTCTGTATAGGAGAGACCAATGACAGAGGGAGGGACTCGGCTTCTGGAGTTCACCAACACCCATCGATCGACCATAGCTAACACCTTCCAACCCCAGAAAGGCTACCGGCTAGCTTCCTAGCACGCGCCAAATGGCCTAGTGCACAGACAGACTTTATCAAACGTCGACAACGTCATGACTAAGATCCATCCTGGAGGAGACATTGGAAGCGACCTCGACCTTGTTCTGGCGGCCAAGAAACTAAAATTAAGCAGGAAGTTTCACACCATACAGCCCCGAGTTAAATCTGCATCGGAGAATCTGAACCATCCAGCAGTGGTCTCCCTCTTCCAGGCTCAGCTAGGGCCAGATCTGTGGCCCTGAACGTCTTGGGCAGCAACATAGATGAACTAGGAGAAGGCCAGTGCAGAGAGACAAATTTAGAAACTACCAGACGTACTGGGATTGAAGAAGAAGATAATCCAACCGTCCATGACTAAAGACTAATGACTAATCATTGATCTGTGAGCAACAAAGAAACCCCAGGAGCAGAAAACTAACCAGATCAGGAGACCACAGTACAGACAAATCGCTTCATTCGTCGAAACGGATAAAGTTGGATCAACAAGCAGTAGAATCTGGGATGAAGGACGACAGAAAACTTGCATAATGATTCACTTAAGAAGCTCACCAGACCAGAGCAGAACACGTCCAGTGTGAATGACTACGAGGAAGGAAAATTGTTGACAGAAAGCTCGGCAGTCCTAAGCAGATGGAGCTATAAAAACTGTCAGATCAAGCCTGATCCCAGCTTGCCGGACTGCAACACAGGCCGAACATTACCTTGCCTGTAATCAATGAGGAGGGAGAGAAGGTAATAAAGGGAGGCAAACCAAACAAACTGGGATGGAGGGAGTGTACTTTGGTGCGCCCGTATCGAGCCGGCGCCCTCAGGTTCCCAGCCAAGCTCTCTAGCCACTCAGTCATGAGTTTCCCCAAACAGTTAATTTTCAAAACATTTTGGTACAAAGAGATTTTTAAACTTTGTGGGATTACTCAAGTAGGCGTCTTTGTTTCATGTCTTAAAAGTCCAAGGCTTTTGTCCTTTGTTGCATAAATAAATGTTTGTTTAAAAAAATAGTGCAAGGCTTGTTTAATATTACTTCAGCGATAGTCTAAACTTCCTTTTCATGGAATCAAAGAATATAATGTGCTTTAATTCACTCACTTGGCTTAAAGTCTGTCAGGTATTTTCCTCTTCAGATGTTGCGCTAACCACAGCAATAACTGTCAGGCGGGACGTCGGATTGTTCAAAGCGGATGGGGCCTTCAAGCACATCAACTGTACTGTTTGGTTGCTGTCTTCATGTCTGCCTACTGTCCGGTTCTTACCACCTTGATCCTTATAGTGCCCGTGTTCATCAGGTCACGGTACTGCCTCTGATCTTATCGGTTCTAACTCGGACTTCTGTGGATGCGGGGCTCACATACCTAGGGTCTGATGATGTGCGATTCCTGGTTCTCCCCACAGCCTGGACTGCAGTCACATTTCAAACTATGCGCAGACGATGTTTTCGTTTCCGTTAATGAGCATTTAGTCACGCGCACTGACACAGAATGCAAGGCGCGCCAAGTCAGCAATCACCGAATGGCTGCAGTCTCTGTATCCAGCAAATGGTCCTGAAGGCATGTTGGGTGATGACTGTAAGTTAAGTTCACGCATACAAACTGCACATAAGGCTAAGATGACTGTCGTATCCGTAAACTGAAAATGTACAAGTCTCTGGATATATTGTCCAAAAGTATACTTCTCTCGTAATATCCTCTCACGGGATGCGAGCCTCATGCCGTCAGATCGTTAGCTGTAAAATGCAGTCAGTGCACGACATTCTAGATGTATAGTTTGACGAAATTTCACCCATCAGTGACAGTGACAGGGACACGAGTATTTCACAGCGCGAGCGTCTATATCGCTGTCGTCCGCTTGGAAATGAAGGTTTCTTCACAATTCACAACTAGAAACACTGGCAGAAGTTTAGTAAAGTGAAACACAAACAGTTTTGCATACAGAGTACACCTGCCTCAGTCAGAAGAGTTCAAGAAAACAGACACTGCTTGTCACTCCAGCTTCTTTTATACACAATACGTTGTCCCATGCAAAGCACTCGCTCCTGTTTCACGCAATTGTTCAACACCATCTCCTTGCCAATAAAGCTGCCACAATTTTTTTCTGTCCCCCCCCCCCCAAAAAAAAAACCTACTCTCCACTTCCTACCTGGCACTCCAACAAGAAAAAAGTCCGGGTTTGGAATGAGATTTAATAGTGTTTGCACTTTAGATGAATGCTAACTTAGAAAATATATCTTTAAAAAAGATGTTTGGGAACTCATTATTTTCAGAAAAGCTTTCTGCATCGATAGATACGTGGAATCTGTTAATGGACGTATAGAAAATACACTTTTCTGCTTAAGTGCTATAATAAAAGTTTTTTTATACTCAGTACATCAACTTTTATGAAAAACCAGTTTATTGGAGAACAGGAAAAAAGCCACACGCACTCACAGACGCACAGTCACTGTCTCCTTCCCTCCCTCCCTCCCTCCCTCACACACACGCACGCACGCACGCACGGACGCGCACACACCCCTTCCTCCCTAACTGAAATGATACAAACATACGTCATAAGCATACCTTATGCATACAGGTACGTCTGCACGTACGCACCCACAGACACAAAACCACACAAATACCTTAACGTAGTCACACGTCACACGTCACGCTTTTCCACACTGAGGATGTGTGCGTGTGGGAACGTTGGTGCGGGCGTTCGTGAGTCTGCCTGTGTGTGTGTGTGTGTGTGAGAGAGAGAGAGAGAGAGAATGTGTGTGTGTGCTTGCGTGTGTGTGTGTGCGCGCGCGCAGTTCATTATTTTGGGAAAATAAAGTTTTATTTCTAACGGTCAATTTTTTTCCTGATATTGAACAAATCAATATCCCAGTTTCCAAGCCTCACCCTCCGTTTAAATGACACCATAAACCATACTCATGGGGGTGCAGTGATCAGATGGAGCAAACCAGCAAAAATACCAATAACGGTAAGAAACAGGAATACCAGGAGACCGAGATGTAGTATTTTTTTAACCCACACCAATATTATACTTTTCTTCACTGGCCCTCCTTACGAATTTAAAACAAGTAGGCCCCTACTTCTGAGCAAATATCGTATTTGTTGTAGAAGAATCGATATGCTTCTGTAGTTGGTTGGGGTTTTTTGGGGGTGGGTGGGTGGGGGCTTTTGAGCCTGTAGTACAAATGAGGTGGGAAATACAAGAGTTGGACAAACATTCAATTCAATCTAGTGGCCTCTTGTAAGATATTGTGCGGCTAATCCAATATTTCGAGTGCGCTCCCCTGTCTGTCGTTCTCCAAAGCCTCGAGGCTTCGAGATTCATGTCTGTGTCAATACCTTTGGCATTTCTCTTGTTTGTAGACAGCGTCAGTGTCGATTATTGCTCGTCTGTTTTCAGTTGACAAAGAAAGATCGAGTCTGCTTCTGTATGTGGCCCTTGCGTGAGTGCGATCAATCTGTTTGCTGGACTTCGGTTACTGTCTATTTGTATATTTATAATTTTAAACTTTTCTGAATGCCCCCTCCCCCCAGGTGGCCAAAGAATAAAATCGGAGAATCTGAAAAAATCTGTTTTAGGCTATACATTTTGTCGTTCGTCTATAGTTTTTTTTCACCAGTCTACATCTATGTACCTGATGTCGAACAAGTGAAAATAAGATGAACGCCATAAAGAGGACGCGAGAGGATCAGTAATAGTTAGGTAATGCCAGCAAGACGAGGCGGACTTTTGTTACTGGGTTCTCTGATGAGGAGCCGAACTGCTCTAAGTGTGAGAAATAGACGTGATGTTACCTTATGTGTGTAAAAAAAGACTCATGCACGGTACCCTTAAGCTCCGTTCTCATTCAAAGGTAAAATATCTGGCATATTTTTTAATGAAATTCCAGCTGTGGACATTCTACTTTGTGATTTTTGCTACATTCAAGGCTTTTGCCGGAAGTTGTTTCAGGTTGAAGGATATTATATTTAAAACGATATTTAAAACTTTTGATATGAAAGTTAAACCCACACTTCTTTGTAGTTCGGATATTTGGGGAATAAGGCAATACAAGAAAGCTGAAGCGTAGACATACTGTAAAGCTTTGCAAACTGATTCTGAATCCTGGAAAATATGTTAAAAATGACAGCTTTGGGTGGATGTGGCAATTTCCAATTGTGATCGACTTTTTTTATGCAGGTTACTTAATACTGGGGCAGGTTCTTAACTTTAGAGGACACCCGATACCCAAAGCAGTGCTACGGCATGTTATATGTACACGATAAGTCTGGTCGGCCCCAATAGGTCTCTCGTGTTCCTTTTCTACTGTGTAACCACGGGGTTGGTTACACGTGGACAATGTAGAATGCTGGCATTTGTTCTTATTTTATCGCTACAGTGAAAAAAAGACTTACCGGCAGATTACAGCCCAGGTAACTCAGATAACAGCCCAGGTAACTCAGATAACAGCCCAGGTAACTCAGATAACAGCCCAGGTAACTCAGATTACAGCCCAGGTAACTCAGATAACAGCCCAGGTAACTCAGATTACAGCCCAGGTAACTCAGATAACAGCCCAGGTAACTCAGATTACAGCCCAGGTAACTCAGATTACAGCCCAGGTAACCCAGATAACAGCCCAGGTAACTCAGATTACAGCCCAGGTAACTCAGATAACAGCCCAGTTAACTCAGATTACAGCCCAGGTAACTGAGATTACAGCCCAGGTAACTCAGATAACAGCCCATGTAACTCAGATAACAGCCCAGGTAACTCAGATTACAGCCCAGGTAACTCAGATTACAGCCCAGGTAACTCAGATTACAGCCCAGGTAACTCAGATAACAGCCCAGGTAACTCAGATAACAGCCCAGGTAACTCAGATTACAGCCCAGGTAACTCAGATTACAGCCCAGGTAACTCAGATAACAGCCCAGGTAACTCAGATAACAGCCCAGGTAACTCAGATAACAGCCCAGGTAACTCAGATAACAGCGCAGGTAACTCAGATAACAGCCCAGGTAACTCAGATAACAGCCCAGGTAACTCAGATAACAGCCCAGGTAACTCAGATTACAGCCCAGGTAACTCAGATAACAGCCCAGGTAACTCAGATTACCCACTGTGAATACAGGCGTGCTGTGTGTCTCTTGAGGTGTGGCAGATTACCTCTCAATGGAATAGCTCGTTTAAATAACCCCAGTCCCATAGTGTGAGCAACGGGACGGCCACAGTGTGCAATATTTGTACCATTTCCTTTTGGTTTGCACATATCACTGTTTTAACGTGCACTCCCCTATCCGTTCAAAGTTCACCTTTAGTGCATGAACCTAAAACGTAAACTAGCCTGCAAAGTATATATTAGAATGTTTGAAAATAAGCAGCTTCGTATCTTCAGAAGCTTCATGAATAAACGTGCCTCTAGCTCCTAACCGATTATAGAGGAGTTTGACTTCATTTAGGTTCTGCTTGCCGCGACCATGAGGTGTGTACTAGCCAAGACTGCACCAGACGCTGTGCTGGCTGTTGTAAAAGACATTACTGCTCCGGGCCTCCGTTTCCCTTCATTTCTAATAACTATAGGAAAAATGGAACTGATATGCTTTACCGAATAGTATAAACGCATTTGGCTGGTTTGTTATATCGCATTTACTGGTAGCCAACATGGCGCCTGATGACGTGACATAAGCCCCTCTATACATTTCTCAACACGATTTTCTGCTGTTGCTTGAGTAGATGTTCAGTACTGGAAAGTGTGGGCCCCGTTGTACACATGAAATAGCGCGTCATTCACTCTACAGCCACCACTAATACAAACAACCCCGCCAACCTCGCCATCACCACTGCTATAGCCACCACACCACGTGCAAATCCACGTATTACTTTTTCATAATTTCCACTTTCATATCTTTCTGCTTTATTTATTCCCAAATCTTCCATGCTCGTGCAGTTCCCCTAATATTCCAGAAAATAAGATTCTGTTGCTTTATCAGAATTTCTGGAATATATTCATTGCATTGTAGATTTGCATCACATTCGAGCCTTCGTTGTCTAGAAAGTACGTTGTCTAATGCGTTCAGAAATCTGGAGAATGCTATTGCAGAAGACTGTACAAATATTCTGCGAGTTATTTTCAAAACATGAAAAACTACATACAGTCACTGAGAGTAAGGACGCCGGCTGCATGACCGTCTTAGCACAGTCAGTAGCTATGAACGTGACGTCTGGGGGATTCCTGCACACGCCATTAATATCAGCCAATAGGCTGCCCCGTTACACGGACTGAGACCTGCAGGATTTATTTGTGTCGATGACCACATCAAGTATGTCCCTCTGGAATCTTTGAACCGATTGCACATCAGCAAGTCGATACCGAGGAGTAAAACTTTGAATGCACTGGTGGCTCATAAAACTTGGTGTCAAAATAATCTGAACCACAAACCTCATCGATAAACTATTCCTAACTCCTACAATCGTAACAATCGATTAGCCAGGGAAGGGGTGGGAGAAAGAATACGGGTGCGTCTATTGCCTTTGCAGTTTCTGTTTGTTTTGGTGATAGTGTAATCAGAAAGGGTATCATTACTGAAAACTTAAAAACACACAGGAAAGCTTGTGTGCGAGATCCTGGCTTTTACTTCCACCTGGCTTATCACGAATGATCAGCAAGTGACGTGGCACTCTTTGCTGACGATAACGACGGCGTTACATGGCGAAATCTCACGCATTCAACAGCCACGTACCAGAGAACCCTTCTGAGAAACTTCTTGACAGACACAGCAGTCAGTAGGCCCAAAGATCACACTGAGCGCTGAAACTGGTGCCAGATGAGAATGTCAGTGTCAGGACTGAAATCTTGTGCTCTAGCCGTCATCATCATTTTTGTAATCAAGTACTTACCAGGCAAGTACCAAAAGGTTTATATATGCCTTCACTCTTCGCTTTTTATCAAGCTACTGACATCACGTACATTCTCAGATGAATACTAGCATATTACCATGTACTAGTATATTACCATTTACTAGTATATTACCATGTGTACTAGCATATTACCATGTACTAGTATATTACCATGTGTACTAGCATATTACCATGTACTAGTATATTACCATGTACTAGTATATTACTATGCTGGCGACATGCGAGAGCACAGGTGTCTGAATGAAAATTGGATATGTATATAGTGTCTACTTTATTTTCACCTTGTAAATCGTTATATAATTATATCAGTGGTATCTTCGATAATTTTGTTTGTGACAGTATCACATTCCAGACTTCAACCAAGATGTCCATGTAACAGTTCCAAACGAACGCACTCGGACGACAGCACACCCCGACAACAGACTGACTACACCAAAGTTTATTACTAGGCGGTGGCACGGCCGTTCAACTAAACGCTAAACCAACTCTGGATAGTCTAGTGGATTTCTTCTGGACCTGTCTCTTCTGTACTTTAAAATTCGAATGTCGCCTCGAGCGGAGGAGGGGGGGGGAGGGTCGTATGCCGGGTACTGGTACTTTCTGGACACCACCAGGAATACGTCAAGCAGCACCTCCTTCCACCGGCCAGACTCAATCCGAGCCCGCAGCGTTTCCTTCTGTTCGGGGGATTGAATACACATGTCCACTAGCCAATTCAGGTGCTCTTGCGCCAACTGCTCACGCAACGTTCTGATGGCCTCCATTCTCAATATAGAGGTGCCAGTGGAAAGCAACCCTGTGGCTAACCTTCCACTGCGCCCCTCAGTCTTCTGCCTGCTAACTCCTGCCTTGGGCCTTCGATGTCAAATCTAAGTCCAATAGTCAGGCGCGCATAAGCCTTCCGGCTGGGCGCAGGTTCGAGCAAGCTTCTTCCGTCTATATCCTTCTCTCTCTTCATCTAATCTGATCTCCTCTCTCAAGTCCCCCTTTTTACTATTCCCTACTCCAGCGCCCTCTACATCACATAGTCTATCCTCTTCACGTACCTCTCCCCTTGTAAACAGCATCGCGTGCATATTCGCTCATGAACTGTTGACAGGCAGCAAGAGCAATGTTTAGGTTTCTCGAGTTTCCAAACTGACCTCCAGGTCACTGCATCGTACTTGGCTGACACCAAGCTGTCCCTGACTCTTGGTAGGGAGGTTGGTTAATCACCCCCTTCCCCAGTACGTATTGTCCTCTGGGAGAGCACAAAATTTACTTCCTTGAACTAAGCGAACTACCCTCTAATTTAAACTGATTAAACAATGCTAGTTTTACACGCCAGGTCTCAATTTCGTTACAGTCCACGATATGATAAAATCTCTTGAACAAACTGGAACAAACCGAATGGATTTTGTAAAACGGCTTTTGTTTCCAGCCGACGCATTCTGCCGAACGGAGTGGGAGGCGTATGAAGGCCGGTGCTACCTTTATGTCAGAGACAAGGTCTCGTTCATGCAAGCAGTGTTAAATATTCAGAATCTGGTATTCAGTACACGGACGAACGGATGGAAGGGCGGACGGACGGACGGACGAACACAGACAGAAAACGACACCCCAAAATTAATCAAAAGACTAAAATGAAGTAAATTTCTAAACTCGAAGTAAGATCTAGAGAACCTGAACCAATACACAAAGAGTGTCCCTTTAGAGACGGACCCAGGCGGGTGGCAGGATTTCAGTTTTCGGTTTTCTTTTTGTCTTTGATTTTAGTTTCCTTCACATAAACAAAAAAGTGTAAAACAAGGGAACTGTACCAAGAATCATTCTCCTGCTATGCAGCCCACGTGCCACATCCACTGCAGCTAAGTCTTTTTCTTTTTCGTTTTTTCGTCGTTTTTGTGTCGCCTGATGAAGGGGTAGTGTCCCTTTTTCTCTGTCTTGCTCCATTGCTGTCAAGAACAAATGATCGTCTTCATTTACCTGCTGGTCGGGCGCACGTTCTTTTACTCCGACATAAGAAGGCACCAGCACATTCTGGGAGACTACACAATATTTTACAATCTTATTCTCACCTGCGCCTTGTCTTCCTCATTCCAAATAACATCAACAAGACAGAGGTTAAAACAAGTACGGTTTCGTTACCCTCTTCTATCCTGTTCCTGACACTCTCTTACACTCCAATTCTCTACATTAGTAGGTACCGAAGTCACGACAACGACTAATTCACCTCCCGTTTGGTGAAGGACATTAACGTAAATAATAATCACCAGTGACAAAGGCAGATTTTCGACCACAACTTCCACATCTAATGAAGAAAGCGTTTGTTTGAGTTAACTTGACAATACAAAGGAGAAAAGTTTTTCCTTCAGAACATTGCTTGATATACTCAATGAACATAGTGTCGTTTCAATGAAAGCACTCTTAAATCAACATCTCAGCACAGACAATATCAACTCAGCCGTCAATACAAAGTAACTACAAAAGTCATTTCACATAAAACAATCTATGCGTTCATGCACTAAGTGTAATAACTGTTGATGAAAAGTCTATTTTACACGCTTCTAGTGAGACTCCACTGACGGGACTGTCGCAGGCGATTTGTGATTGTAACGAAACTCTGTTTTACATGTTTGTGATGAAATATTACTGACTTTTCTAGCCTCTTACATGATACATGATTTTAATTAATGAATCATTTATAATTTGTATGACTTTGGTAAACCTTTTCGGTTTTTTGTCTTTATCTACACTGCAGCTTAATCACCGTTAAACCAGATTGTCCAGGTGTAAACAGGAATTGCGTGTTTGACAAGACACCTGAAAATGCCATCAGTTTATTGTTACGAAACATGGTTCCGCTTTTTCCTTTTCGGCAACCGCAGACGCACAAAACAAGGACAGTTAGTTATCGTTTTGTTGGAAGTGGTACCGTACATGTGACATATTTCCTCATACCAACCCACTCCACCCCACCCCCACCCCATCTTGCGCGGATCTTTATTTTTCATGCAAAGTGAGACCCAGTGAGACACATGTAAGGCTGGATCCCAACGAAAGAAGATGATTTATATGAACCTGATGAAACATTACTTATTTCCATTGTAATCATGTATAATGTACGCAGAGAAAATACTATTCTGTTTCATCAGATTCATGTAAAGAATCTGTTTTCGTCAGGATCACGCCTGAATACGTCTGACTGGGCTCCTATACAAAAAGGCGAAAGGCTTTGTCATTCTTATTGCTTTAACTAAAAGCCACCTCCAAGAATACGTCATTGTGATTGACTATCAGTCGTGGATAAGCCCTCGAATGTCGGACCCTGGTCGACCGGATGCTGGGCCTGAATCGATTCTCAGGACTGAAGTGTAAAGTCGAAAAGACGGTTTCCGACGAGCTATGTCGAGACGATCAGACAAGTCAAGACAAGGAGATCACAGACAGGTCACAAACACTTCACAGCCCAGTCACAACCTGTTTTACAGCAGCTGAGCCGTGTAAATCCCGTTTTAAGACCACAGAGTAGACAGACTGACGGACGGACGGAAAGACAAAACTGACATAAAATAAGTACTATAATAATGTTATTGGGGTTTCTATAGGTGTGTGGCTTGGCTTCACTGAACTGGCAGACGACGGTCGATGGGTATCAGTCAATACTGGTAAACCAATCACCTATAACAAAATGTATAAAGAACTCCAAATGTTAGATATCCAGAAAAATGCGGTGGGCTTTCAGGGAGTCTATGGAATGCTTTAACCTGTGCTTTTTTACAAGGCTTTATCTGCGAAATAAGGTGAGCGCTTCTAAGATATCGACAAACTTTAAACTTTCTAAGACTTCTTCCGCTTCTTCTGATCTTACCCTTTATTTTGACAAGTTGTACAGCCAGCATAGCCCATTCCTAATCTTAATCTTTATTTTAAGAAGTTGTACAGCCAGCATAGCCCATTCCTAATCTTAATCTTTATTTTAAGAAGTTGTACAGCCAGCATAGCCCATTCCTAATCTTACTCATTACTTTGACAAGTTGTACAGCCGACACAGCTCCACCCCTTTTCATCCGTATCATACAGACAGTTGCATAGCCAGCATCTCATTAGTTTTTATTTTACGTATCATTTCGACAGTTTTGCGGCCAGCATAGGGTTATGGCTAATCTAAATTATTCTTTTGACAGTTGTTCAGGCAGCGAGTGCCGCTCTGTCTGCATAATGTTATTATTATTACCTCAAGTCTTTAAAGTTCATTTATTTTTTAAATAAATTCTATGGTGATACGAATTCATTCTTATAAGGGAGTGCAAATGTTCTCGCAAAAAGTAGATTCATTATGTAATAAAACCCCATTTTTGTCCTAAATCTGGGTCAATGGTAAACACTCATTTTGGGATTTGTGCAGTTTAGGATTGGGGAATAATTTATAAAGTTGCTTTACAAAACCAAAATGACAAAATGGCTTCCTATTTTTATGTAAACTTACATTTATAAATAATTATTATATATTATAAATTCCTAAAGATTAAACATATAAATCGAAACAAGTCAGGAAATAAAATGTGTTTGATTAAATTAGAGAGAATTATGCACTCCTGCCTTCCGGCTTGAAGAAAACACTGGGACACTGAACTAGGCTTTAGTGTTGTAATAACCAATTTTAATTGAAAAGTGATAAAAAACAAATAACTATAATATTGGAAATGTTCTCTCTCATCAGCTACACGAATAATTGTGTTTTGCTTCTTCGAAACCTTACTGCAGTTCTTTCATAAGCTGTTTACAACATCCGCAACATATCAACAACAGTCGATATCAGTAATGCATGGACCACAAAAAAATGTTTGAGTGGATAAAAGCTGCCAGGATACAAAAACACAGAATTGTGAAAATGCCGAACAGGGTAACAAATTTAAAGTTATCTTTATCTTTTTGACCAACTATGTGATATCAATAAGAAGGAAACAAAGGCTTACATTTGAGCATCTGAGTTGCAATTTGATAGATTTGATAAAATATTCTCAACATCATCGATCTCCTCAATATCCTTATCAGAAATCTCAAATGACTTATCTTCTGAGTAGAAACTATCAACTTTGAGCTCAGAACTGCTCATGTTTTCAAGATATTCGACTTTGAAAGCACTGCCCAAAACAAGGTGGTCGCGAGCTTGATATAGCCTCACTTCTTGGTGGTTTGAAAAAGTATCATTTTTTTACATTTAAGTGACAAACTTCAAAACTTTAATCATGTCTAATGATAACTTAGCAAGAAAGAACAGTTTTTAATGAGAAAGCTTAATGTGATATAAATAGAAACAAGGTCACCATGGCGTCGATGTTATAACATCGATAGTCAAGGGAGCGAACTGTTAAGAGTTTTAATATAAACATACCGCTTCCCACGTATGCAAATTCCTCTGTGATTTGCTCACATCGTTCATGCAAACAAGAAGGCAAGTTTTTTCTCCTCTACAGTCCACTGTTTGTCAGACACCCAAAGGCTGTCGTTGTCCATCGAAGGCTTCAACCTGATGAGGCAGAAGGGTGTTCTGGCATGACACATTAAGTATTATGTGTAGTTAGTCTGTGCTGTGTTTGTAACGTTGTAATCGATCTGTTTCTTTATTTTACATACGTTTGGTGGGTGGGGAATGGGTGTACGGGGTGTACTGATGGGTGAGACCTGTGAATGTCCACATACGGTGCGCATTTAACCAGTAGCCTGTGGAACCACAAGATTTACTTACCAAAACAGCCAAAGTGGCTTCAAAACGAAAGACAAATACCAACACCGTGTAGAAGCAGACAGAATCTATTTTCGCGATGGATTTGAGTTTGAGACAGAAATGATGGAGTACAGGCGTGTGTAGCGTTTTATCGGGTGAGCTGTAGTCTGGGGAAGAGAGAAGTAATAAAGTCCCCTAAAGCTAACCCCCTTTTCAATCAAAAGGGACACGACCAGATAATTCAACACATTTATTGAACTACGAACATAAAAGGATAGCAGAGGAAGGAAAGAGGCAGATGAACAAAGATGTAATAGCGCGCGTGTGTCTGTGTGAGTGTGTGTGGTAGTAGCAGCGTGAGGTATGTTACAACTCTCAGAACAATAAGAACTACAACCAGAGTACAATTAAACTAATACAATTCGTAAAAACTACTTGCGGTGAATATATTGTCCAATCAGGAGCAGAACAGTCAACCCAATTGTTCACACTCAATAGTGGTCCGCAGTAGTAGTCCGTACAGGAGAAGACGGAAAATAACAGTAGACTCGGTTCGCCAAGACGCAATGTTCGGTCTGCAGAGCGTAGTTCCAGGAAGGACAGAATGCAAGGTCGAAGGTGAACTGAAGACCCAGCTACTCCTCCGACGGAGATTCACAGCAGTTCGACCTGGTCCTCGTGTGGATATCCGGTACAATGAACAACGTAATATAGAGTTCAGTTAGGTGCCCTTGGAGTGTCCTTGACCAACCGTCACAGGAAAAACTCCTTGCTCTTCGTAGATTTCTGATCTGGAGGAACGTCCAATCTCCAGCTAGTGGAAAAGTTCTCTTGTCCGCTCACTCACAGTCTACTACTAGACTGACAATGTCGAGTTGCAGGAACACGGAGATATAACACTGAATGCTTACACTCTTGGGTCCTCTACCCATCGATGGCCCAACAACGTTCTTGTCTCTTTCAAAACACGAAAAAGTTGACAAAAAATCTCGCCCTGGAAGCGCCATAATTTGACGTCACGCGAAGAACCCGATCGCATGAAGTTACACGCTGGCAATGGATGGACAGATGATACTAACCGTGAACTAGATTCGTCACAGTCGGGGGGACTGTGGCGGGGTGGGGGACGTTACTGTCACGGAGCACGTAAGACCTTTAGTCGTTTCACAGGTCACTACAAGCCAACAAACTTTCTCAGGGATCACAGCTGTCTTAAAGCATTCGTTTCACACACTCCGCAAAAGCCGCATACAGTGCGTGACACCTTGTATTACACTTTATTGTGGTGTGCGGGGCGTGTCTCATAAATTAAAGAAAGTCTCATACGTGCTCTTTTTCTCCGACGAACTCGTTGCTTTGTCTACCTTAGCCCGTCGGATCCATCCGTACATCCATCCATTTCCAGAACTTGAGCGTCGTCTGACTTGTTCGATAACAAGTCAGATGCAAATTTCATTTTGTCAGAGGAAACGATTGGCCAAGCAGACTACACAGCGTCTTCTCAATGGTTAGAACAGTTACGGCTGTCTTTTCAGCCCTCGGCTTGTAAGTCGAGTTGACGATGCGCTTTTCTTCCCTCGGATGGAAATAAATTATATAGTATTTTATACAGAGCAGTATTACGACTACAGGAGTGGGACCCTCCACTCAGATTATATACAAGCAGTGAAATAAACATTACAGCCCATCGAACTAAATGGTTTATGGAACAATCAAAATAATCTCCCCTACTCATATGAATGGTTGAAACAGAAAGTTGATGGAATTTATTTAAAATTGGTTAGAAGATAGATGTAAGATATCTATAAGAACTACAAAAATATTAAAACGTTTTTCTCTTTTGAAAACTACATACAAATATTGCGCTCTAACCACTACGTAAATTCCTCTTGACCAACAATTTCCCACGTAGGAATAAAAGGAAACGAGGAAGCAGATCGTCTAGCTAAAATGGCAATAAAAGACAACCCAACCACCAACGTCATCCAAATAAACGTACCCGTTTCAGCACAGGAGAGAAAAATAGCCCTCAGACCAGCAACTACAATACAGTGGGAAGAAAGTATAAGAAGGAAGCCAAAGGCACCAGGAGAGAATTAGAAGAACTACCAGGTAACGAACTAGTACTGTTCCATTCCAACAGATCCAACCAAAGTAGGATAGCCAGAATGAGACCAAATGGAGAATACCACCTTAACCGTAAAGACCCAGTAACCTGTAGTTGTGGAGACAGACTTAGTACACCACATGTCCTGCTAGAATGTAGCCTGTAGTTGTGGGGACAGACTTAGTACACCACATGTCCTGCTAGAATGTAGCCTAAACAGTCAGGAAAGAGATGAGCTAAAAATGCTATGCAAAATCTTAATCTAGTAGTAAACCTAAAATCTTCTCTTAGCCCTCCAAAAAATATAAGACAACAGATAATGGAACTGACAATACAGGTAGTTAATGCCACCCAGATGTTAGATATATCTAAACAATACAAAATTAAAACGGTAATTAACCAGCTAAAAACAGCAAATAAGCTATAGGACAGAGGTTACCAGTAAAACACTAAAAATAAAACCAGACTATATCAAAGTAAACTAATATAACACAAAGCAACTTAGCGGTAGGGATGCAGCGGCGGTAGGTCTGACCAGCGAAAGCTCCACCACTCCAGCTACTCAAGCCATCATCAGTGCACCAGGAGAGAGGCCAGCCAGCGGGACCACACACAGCCACCACCAGTGCAGGACACCAACCCCCAGACCCCTTCCCTTTCCCCTCACCTATCTCCCCTCCCCTTCAGCCTTCAGTGCGAAGCACTTTCCCTCCCAAACCACCACCACCACCACCACCACCACCACCACCACCACCACCACCAACAACAACAACAACAACAACAACTTCCCAGTTCAAACACACAGAATACAGAGAACACCCAGAGAAGAATCTGTCATCCTTGTAGCAGTAATGACATCGGTGGACCGAAACAAATGTCCACCTCATTTCTACAGAAACCGCCATAATGCTTATAAATTTCATCGCCTGCTCTAAACATAAACCAAATGACTTCTTACAAAGCTATCGCTTTTTATTTAAATCCTACTCAAGATTTTCGTGGAAATGGAAAACCTGTGCTGTATGTTGGGTATTTGTTTTTATTCACTTTATTGCAAGCTGTTGCGAGCCTCTTAAGATTCGTTTGCTTTTCCTAGTGAATTTCTGCTCACATTTTGTTGCTTTGTTGTTCTGTTGCTTATGTCTTGTATTTACACCCCACTGAGGGTGAAGGAAGAAAAAATGAATTAAACTGAATTGAAAATGCGTGGACGTGTTTACCAAATCAAAAAATGTTCTTTTCTGTCAAAGTGATCATCTCAGATCACGCAGAACAGTTACAAAACATCCTATCACAATGTGAGGGATAGACAGGGGGATAGGGGAAGACGTGCGCACTTCGTCTCTCACACAACCTCGCCCTCTGGCGAAAACAAAACCAAGAAAAGAAGCTCCTCTCTAAAATGTTATTTAAAAAAAAAGAGTCTTCAGTTGCTGGAACACACAATACACGATAGTGGAGAAGAAGGATAGATACTTCCAAAAAATTACATTCGAGCATTCACAAAAGATGCCATATGCAAAGGCGACAGATCAGAGGTAAAGTGTTCAACGAGATCTAATCACTCTCTCAATCAATCTTCACACAGATGTACATTTATGTTGCAAAAAGTTTTAGCTCACTCACCACTGAGTTACGTTGACACAGGCACAACAAATCCACGGTATGTTTCGAGTCTTTCCACAAGAGTTTATAAAAACCACTGAGATAAAATGTTTTGGCGAGTCACTGTAAGTTCCACAAGACAACGTTCACTCCCCAAGGTGCGGGAGGTGCGGATCTATGTGGATACCGAGTTCTCGAGTTCGCCGGACAAGTTCTAGGTCAACGTTTGACTGGTGAGACGATCTTTAAATATCACCGTTTCTGTTCCTTTCAATGAAGAGACTAGACTTAGTTTAACAGGCTGATGGACCTTCTTCTAGCCTGCAGTCACAGAGCGTAGGTTTCTTTCCTAGTGCAAGACAACACTGTTTTAACAAAACATTCACATTAACATTTTCGTCGCCATTCACATCAACTACACGTCACCCATTTATTGTGAGTTAATTAAATGTGGGTCTTCTTCACACGGTCGACTTGTTTGTTGAAAAAAGAGTGTACAACTGGTGTGTGACAGTCGCTTTTGCAGGCTTCTACCTGTTCCACTGTACTTCCGCTGTAAGTGCAGCAGGCGCACATCCAGGTGCAAAACACGACACATGAAAAGTTACAGGAAATCACTCCCCACGTCTTTACTCTTCGATGGTTCTCTTGTGACTGACCGATCGGGACGCTTTCTGTCCACTCGTTTTGGCGCTCACGTGGACACGTGGCTATCTGTGATTAGATGGAACAAATGGTGTGAGTTTCTGGTCGTCTGCAGAAGCTTCTAGAACTAGAATGTTCTAAAAGAAAAGTGCTTGGCTTGCATGTCCTTGAATGAATTTGGCGCGAAAATACGAAGAAGTTTGCGTCACTAAAGAGACCTTGATAAACAGGATGCTAGGTTCATAAGACCTTGAGCGAATTCGGCGCTAAATCTACACGCTGTTCTTAGAAAAGAGCGGGAAATTAGTCAAGTTGTCCTAGATATTTATGCATAGAAAGTATATAACGTACTGATTAAAAGAAAGCCCTTTAATAAAAGTTCGTGTGTAGTATACGAAATGCATGGGAATTTACTACAACTCCTGATTGAATGAACAAGTCTGTGTTTATCAGGGCTGTTCTACTAAACTTGCTACATTATGGCAACAACGGGAGACAGTGAATGGAGATGTCGCCATTTTGTAGCTAAAAGTTTCCATTTGCTTGTCATGTGAACGCTAGAGGGGGGTCGTTTCCGTGGCAAAGAGGTTTTTCGGTACTGTAAGAGGTTCTGGAGGAGGATCCCAGTTGTCTAAGAGGATGTTAGGTAGAAAGTAAAGCCGACAAATGCGGTGGCAGTGAACATCACAGAACACCAGTCACAATAACGATTTCATCATAAGTATATTTAGACACCACTGAATCGGAGTTGGAAGTAGGGCTACATGTCGACCCAGGACGACCCCAGGACGATCCCAGGATACTAGTGGTGATGTAGTGTTCCTGAAGCAGAAGCCGTTGTTTGGTCAGTGAGCTTGTAACGTTTTTGTCGTGTTCTGGACCTGGATGTGTGCCTGCGCACTTACAGCGGAAGTAGAGTGCAACAGGTAGAAGCCTATAAAAGCGACTGACACACACCAGATGCACACGCTTTTTCAACAAAAAAGTCGACCGTGTGAAAATACCCACATTTAATTAACTCACAATGAAAGATTAACGAGTGACTGATGAGAATGGCCACACTAATGTTAATGTGAATGTTCTGAGACAATGGTATGCGGTGAAAATGTTCACATCGACCACTAGTGTCAGAGTCACAACGCTTGCGTCAGTACAGTACACACGACTTAGCTCTCGCGCAGGATGGCACAGTCCGCGTGTGTGCTCGGCTGGTGATGCTGTGGTCGGTGTTTCGGATGCGTGGTGAAGTTGATCACGGCTGTGCGGTGATGGGGATGCTGACGTGGCGGACGACGAAGTGAAGACAATGGCGAATGTAGAACGAGATGTTGAACTAGAACTAAGAAGAGGGCGGCGCAAAGGGCGAAACGATGAAGGAAGAATAGGCTGAACTGGAATAGTCTACGAAACAGGAATATGCGAACGAAGAATAGGCGAAAAGGCGAAAAGAAGGGTAGGCGAAACAGTCCTCCTTAAACACAGCAGAACTGTGCACATCAGGGCGGAAACTTTTGTCGGGTCGTGCGACGGTTAACGCTGCGACCCGGACCAAAGTAGACCACGTGACATTCCCATAACTAGAACGGCTTAGTTCCGTGCTAATGAATTTATCAACACTAAACATTCACAACTGTAAAATCACTAAGTGCTTTGATGGCTAGGGGTTAAGAGACGGCGCAACCAACTGACATGCATTCATTCGATAGGAAGGAAATTTTCAGCCATAAATCCATTCACACTCGCTGCAACTACAGTGGTTGAATTACCAGACGACTAGTTTCGCCGCGCGGTGTGGTAAAACTTGTGTGCCTGTGCAGCTTCCAGCGGTCAGCTCCTGTTGGATGTCGGTTGTGACGGTTGACAGCGCAGCGTACAGAAATGCGACCTGTCCGGCTGGAAAGTGCGGTGGTCTGATCCCAGTCCTTTCCGTTGACTCGCAAACTGACATGTTGTCGTCACGCGTGGATTTTCGTCATCGAAACAGATCGTGACGCCATAAATTTGACGACACGCGAAGAATCCAATCGCGTGAAACTTCGCGTCGGCAATGGATGGACAGATGGCAAAGACCGTGAACTAGATTCGTCTCAAGTCCTTCGGTCACGACATCCACCCAGTCGTAGACAAAAGGTTTCTAGTTGTACAAAGCTGCATTACGCGAACAATCCCTGTCTGCAAGTACTTTAGCGTCTCTGTACAGTGTACACCAGCATGACAAAAGATCCCAGCTGCCACTTCAGCTCCGGGGACAAGCCGATTTCTTTCTGCAACTCCAGCAGTCGTTAAGACTTTTCAAGTCACCGTGCAAATACAGAGTGGACTTTCCTAGTTAGCGCTACAACTCCATGGGCAAGCGGAGGTCCCTTTCCTCTCTAGTCTTTAAATACATCTCGCATTTAGTAAACACCAGAACTGCTCTTCCTCTTTCTTGCTGTTCTACATAAGTTACTCGGGTTACTACAAAGACCCCCCCTCCCCAGCACACGGGTCAGAAATCTCCGTGCTATGCCATCCTTTATCTGGGAAAGAACTGGCTGGTCATACATTACAGATAAGTTTTCATCAAACAAGTTGAGCAATGCAACTAAAGCACCTTCCCTTGAGGGTTGCTGACTAAACAACTGACTGTCAGAAACACCTTCAATTATTCTATCGCTTACCCATCCTTTCGTCGTGCAGGGGACACAAACGCACGCACGCACGCACGCACGCACGCACTTACGCATGCACGCAAGCACGCTCACACACAGCGCGCGCGCTGATGCTTGTGAATTCGTTTTTTTTCTGTTGTCCATCCCAGAGAATAGCAGAGTAAATGAGAGAACAAAATAAGGAAAACCAGCTAACGACTACAGCCGGCAAGGGATGAGAAGTCTGGACACCGAACCCCACAGGTGCTGAAGCTGTTGCCATGAAATACAGGGCACGGAGAGGTTATGTTGGAATGATCGAGCTGCCCCGTTGCCAGTCCTCCAAACCTAGAGATTTGATCTGGAAACACTGATATCACCTGATGCTGCGTTTTGCTTTCAATTTCAGGGTTTGCTTCAAATCGTTTTTTTTTCTTTTTTTCCTTTTTTTGCGGTACCACGTTTGTAAAAGGGAGAGTGGTTTTTTGAGGGGTGGAGGGGGGATGACGTATTTGTAACTGAAAACTCCGAGTCTATTTCACACAGTGTTAGTAAAAAACAAAACAAACCCAAAAACAGAAAGGTTTACTTCACTAGTTGAAATTCATCCTCTTCAAGTGTGTTTATACAAACATATAAATTTGAATTGCATAGTACATGCGTTGAAAGTGTCTTTTATCGTTGTGTGTGTCCGTGCGTGCGTGCGTGCGCGCGCGTGCGTGCGTGTGCCAAATTAATGTTAACGACATTGCTGTATGCAAACGTTTATCGACAGTCACCAAGTGACGTGGCAGACATCTGGACGATAACGATGACATCACATACAGTTATCTCACGTCTCCAACAGTTACGGAAAGTCCTTGTGCAGACGGAAACTTCTTGACAAAACAAACAGCTTACGATAGGCCCTCAGACCACTGTGAGCGCTGAAACTGGTGGCAGATGAGGATGTCCGTGTTGGGAATGAAATCATATGCTCTAGCTATCAACATAATCTTTGTAGTCAAGTACTTACCAGGTAATTATAAACAGGTTTACATAAGTACTTATTGGTTAAATATATTAAGGTTAAGAATTTTACTTGTTAGGGAAGTACCAAAGGGTTTATAGTATTAAGTATCGACGTGTCTGTCGAGGTTTATAGTATTAGATATATAGGTATTTAGCAGGCAAGTATTCATATCTTTACATAGATACTTATCAAACAAGTAGTAACAGGTTTACATATGCTTTTAACCAGGCAAGTACCAATAGGGCAACATTTATTTACGAAGGTAGTACCAAAATGTTAACTTATGTATTTGCCAGCCAGTTTCTAACGGGTTTACATATGTATTTACCAGGCAAGTACTAACACCTTTACACATGCCTTTGCCAAGAAGTTACTAACAAGTTTACATATGGATTTACCAGGCAAGTATTAACATGTTTGCATTTATATTTCCCAGGCAAATACTAACAGGATTACAGATGGTTTCAGAAGGCAATTACTAACAGGTTTAAATATCATTTTAGCAAGCATGCACTTACTAGCAGGTTTAGACATGTATTTACTAGTTAAGTACTAATAGGATTACATATGTATTACCTAGTCAAGTCCTAACAAGTCTACATATGTATTCATCAGTCAAGTCCTAACAAGTCTACACATGTAAGTACTAACAGGTCTACATACGTATTTACCGTTCTAGTACTAACAAGCTGACATAAGCATTTATCTAGCTCCGACCAGGCGTCAAGTCCATCACGCTGGATATGCAGAGCTAGCCTATCGTATCGATGTTTGCCGAGTAACGAGCGGGGGGCACATCGATTGTGTGTGACACCACACGAAACTTAATAAGTTTACGCAACTGCAGCCACCAATGTTGTACATATATTCCAGTGAGTTTTGATTTTATAACCACCCGAAATCAAGGAAAGTTTTGTGCCTACCCGTATACTAATGATCTAACGAATCACAGGCGGTCTAACGAAAGTGTGAATGTTTTGTGTTTACCGGTGGTGGTGGTGGTGGTGGTGGTGGTGGTGGTGGTGGTGGTGGTGGTGGTGGTGGTGGTGGTGGTGGTGGTGGTGGTGGTGGTGGTGGTGGTGGTGGTGAGAGGGTGAATGGTGGGATATTTTAGGTGTACAGCAAAACCTTCTGTGAGGTGCTGAAAGACTGAGGGACAGGCGGACGGACGGACGGACGGACGGACAGACAGTTGGAAGGACAGACGGAAGGACAAATCGACGATCAAAAATAGTAGTGTATGCAAGCAAGTTTAGTAATGCCTGTGTAAACATCATTAGTATAGATTTATGAAAACATCACCTGATATAGATAATGTTTTCAGTTGTCGCCAGGTGCCCAGTAAATTGGGAGGAATATGCAGGCGGATGTTACGTTTACGTCAAACAGCGTACCCACTTCATTGACGCAATGGTAATAGGGAAGATCTGCAATTTAATCACACGTGTGGGACGGACGGACAGATGGACGGACGGACGTATGGACGGGCAGGCAATAGATATCAGACGACGAAGAGGGAGACAGATAGAGGATGGCCAGACAGACGGACGGACACCCAGACAGACGGACGGACGGACGCACTGGCATCCAGCACGCAGGATGACAGGAAGGGAGACAGACGGAGGGACAGACAGGCAGACAGACGCACGGACACGCAGGACGAACCGACCGACAGACAGAGAAAATACTGAGACGATGAAAATTAATATAAAGGTTTTATGTAACAACATTTCTCAGCTTGAGGGCGGATGAAGAAAACTGATATCAACAATGTCATTTTAAAGGTAGGAGCGGGGTTACTGGGGACTGTGTTGGGTTCATGATCGTTGCTGTCCTTTATTTCACCCTGACAAATTTCTGGTTTGAGATTTCTCCCGTTTCAGACTTTTTGCAATAAGGAAGGAGCCGAGCTTCTGGAAATCTCGTCTGACCTGGAAAATGCATTTGCTGTGAGCTTAGTCAAGCGCCATAAAGGTAAGAAACGTCTCGGCAGTTTCATGGAAAAAATGTGTCTATTTTCTGAGTGGTTTTGCCCCCAAAACATTCTTTTGTAACTGAGCACTCTACACGCAGACAGAACCCCCTTCCCCCTCTCCTGTCCCCCTTTGTAACCACCCCCACACCTCTTTACCGTGTCCCTCTCCCCCAACCCCTTTTACTAATCCCGATAGCACACACCTTTCTATTGGCTGTAGTTCTCCTTGCCACTGATTGGCCCGCTCTGCTTCCCTGGCTTTGTCTCTCCCACATTCTCGTCCTGGACATCGACTGTGCATGATCAGCGTCCTTGTCATCTAAGTTATCGTTATTTGTTATCTGTCTGTTTGTTCAGTCCTGAAGAAGGGGCTATGCCTCGAAACGTTGACCTGCTGTCTGCTTAACTCTCGCTTGGCTAAGTTCCTTCTGCTGTACCTTTGTTACCCCAAGCCGCAGTCACTTTAGCATCCCGGCAGGTTATTGACGCATGTCGTACACCCGAGTCCAGAACGCTGAGCTTAGACAGAAGTCCGAGCTAGCCACAAAGAAAAGTATCCGACAAACAACATGAACGTGAGCTAAGCACTAGAGGAACGACACCCTGGTGTTCTGCAGGCGACCGCGTGTGGCTGGGCATCACTGACCTCATGGAAGAAGGTCGATGGGTATCGATCAACACTGGCAATCCGATCACTTACAGCAACTGGCGTCCGAATGAACCGAACAATGCCTATGGACATGAAGGATGTGGGGAGCTATGGGACGGTCGGTGGAATGATTCCCCCTGTTCTATAACCCTCCAGTATGTCTGCGAGATCCAGTAAGCAGACTGAAAACTCTTTTATGATGAATTGAAATCTTCCCGGTCTGCCTGTTCCTTTCCGCCTAATCTTCCTCATCATTGTGGTCAGCTGTACAACAACAGCTGTACAACAACAGCTGTACAACAACACGACGGATCTCAGTCTTTCTGTTCTCTTCTTTGTTCCTGTTCCTGTTCTGTTTCCTTTTCCTCATAAACTCATTTGGAAATATGCGTTGTGAATATATGATCCAAACTTTATTCGATTATGACATCTATTTAAAATACAGCTTGTCTTATTAGAGACGGCATTAAAACTTTTCTCTGACTCACTCAGCACAGCATGCATCAACATCATTTTCTAATAATGTCTGACTAGAAGTTTAGTAGGCATTTATAGCAAAAGTATATTTGCAGCATGTGCCAATGCCTTCATGATATCCTGAAGAACTGTTCTTTGTTTCAGAGCCGAATGAGCAAGGTGGAATCTATCTCTGGTTAGATGGATGGAGCACAATATCACTGTTTCTTATAGATAAATGAAGAGTTTGCAAAAACCTGGATCTAATGTTGATGCATTTTTGTGAGATAAAACGTTGGGTTTGTACTGTTCTAATTGTAGCTCTGTTGACTATGACTCTCTAAGCGCGTCAGTAGTCAAGAACTGCAAGTTAACCGGATCTCTAGTGTCTTGTAGTGCACTTCTCATAAAAAAACCCAAGTTATTACAAATATCAAACAGTGCAAGACTGGAGCACCGTTGTGAAACGGGGCTACTTTAAGTTCACGTACACAGACTTATTATCAAAAGTAATTATCAACAAAGGATTCCAAAGTGTTGTCACACAGACTTATTATCAAAAGTAATTATCAACAAAGGATTTCAAAGTGTTGTCACACAGACTTATTATCAAAAGTAATTATCCACAAAGGATTCCAAAGTATTGTCACACAGACTTATTATCAAAAATAATTATTAACAAAGGATTTCAAAGTATTGTCACACAGACTTATTATCAAAAATAATTATTAACAAAGGATTTCAAAGTGTTGTCACAGACTTATTATCAAAATTAAATATCCACAAAGGATTCCAAAGTGCTGTCACACAGACTTATTATCAAAAGTAATTATCACCAAAGGATTTCAAAGTGTTGTCACACAGACTTATTATCAAAAGTTATTATCACCAAAGGATTTCAAAGTGTTGTCATACAGACTTATTATCAAAAGTAATTTGCTTCGTCATCGCTCATGGCATATCTAGTATTTATCAAGCGCCTTTCCTTGATCTTGGCGCTAAGTGGCAGGGACACTCAAGTCCACCACGTTGCACCACATCAGTCAACATCTTACGTTCTTCCTCCTCAGTTTCTGAGTTCACAACTAAACTGTTTGTATAACTCCTCTCTCAATTTCCTACTGCCAGACATGCCTGGGACGTCAGACACAAACATGGTTTTAGGTGAACTGGAGTAGTTCCGTGTAACGGTCCATGTCATAAGCAGGATGCTAGCTTAAATTAGTTTGCCCTGATAACCATAATACTGAAGCTAAGTCCCTGATGAAGGGGTAGTGCCCCGAAACATGTAGATTGTCTTCGTCTTTGTCCTTTTCTAGCTTGGTACAGTTCCCTTGTTTAACTTTAATTTGGGCTTATCCGCCAAGCGGCAGTCACTTGTTTTTCTTTGACATTTGTGTATACAAAATTCATCAGGCGTCAGACAACAGCGTCAGACAACACGACAGACGTTTGAAGATGATGACGTCACATATCGTTATCTGACGCATTTAGCAGTCACACAGAGAACCTTGTGCAGATGGAAACGTCTTGACAAAATTATTGTCACTCACTGAACGCAGATTCACTGGGAGGGCTGATCTTTGCAGATGAGGATGTCATTGTCCGGAGGGAAATATTATTCACTAGCCGTCATCATTATTTTTGTCATCAAATATCTACCGGGTAGGTAACAACAGGTTCACATATGGTTTTAGTCTTGACTGTCATCCCACCACTGTGATCGTGTTGGTTCTCAGATCAAAGATTCCCACATTAGTAACTTGTAGTTCTTGTAGCATGTAACTTGCAGGAAATATAGAGTAAGAAGTTTTATTTAAAAAAACAACCAAACTTAACTTGAGAAGTGGTTAAAATGTAACGTGCCTAGAACGTTTGTTTTGACAGACATGTTTATGATTTTATTTATTTCATTATTCGTTTATTTGTCTTATTTATTTAAGGGTATTTCTGTAGCATAGTTCCCCCAGAGAGTTCCGTGCGCTTTCCATAGAAGAGATTTTAAAAGGGGAAGAAACTAACTAGAGAACAATAAGAAAACGAAATGACAACATTTTCTGTCTTCAGTCGACGGTACGTGTCCACCCTCTTGGGAGGTGTATGCAGGCCGGTGCTACCTTTTTGTCTACCGGGCTATTACCTTCTTTGAAGCAGTGGTAAAATGTATAATTTGATATTTATTATAGGTGTAAGACAGACAGGCAGACAATAATATGACTAGTTGAACATTCACATTAAAAAAGGTTAGCTGTAACAAACTTATGAGCTCAAAGGGAAATCCAGCAAAACCCTTGCCCTCTTGGAATGATTTCTTGGAAAGTCCGTTTGAAAGTACCTGCATTTCACCCAGTCGTAAGTGGATTTAGTGCCTGGAATAGAGATTAATTTTTCTATCAAAACGTGTTGGTCTCTGGGTGGGTCTGACAACACGATGACTTACTGACGTCAACTGACGGGTCGACATTGTAAAGCCAACTTACTTAACCCAGTTCCCCCCCCCGTCCCCCGTTTCTGATACTTTGTTTCGCCCACGCTCGTGATAAATTACAGTTTGTAATTTCTCGTCCAATAGGCTTACTGCAAGAAGAATGGAGCCATCCTTCTTGAAATTACGTCTGACAAGGAACAGTCATTCGTAACCAGCTTTATTAAACGCATCAATGGTAATAAATGCGAAGGAAATGTTTTCCTAAAATAACACATTTTGCTCAAAACAGACTGTTTCTCTCCATGCTGCATAAACCTTTCTCAAGCGTTACGTTTATTGCAGCTATTTGCTAGAGCAGGAACAATTTCATCAATGCACACAAAATTTAAATTTGTGGAGGGTTACTATCTTTACAGCGCATGGCAAGCCAACTGAAAGAGTGAACTTTAAAAATTGCAGCTGGAATTTGGCCACAGATAACTATAAATTCAATACCTAGTCACTAAATAAGACTGGAAAACGTTGGAGTAAAGGCAGATTCCATAGATAAAATTTTGAAGTTTTCGTTGTGACCACGTTAATTCGTTACGTGCAAGTTTCTTCACAAGTAAATGTTTCTACATACATCTCATATCTAAATCTTTCTCACATTTGTGTCTTTCATACATTTATAAACAGAATACCCAAGTTCACTGAAGACAAGATTATGCAACTAAATATGTCCAATTAAAATTCCCCAACGCGGCCAGACCACAGTGTCGACTCTCCTGACGTGTTTAAAAATTGACGGATGGTACGACAGACAGACAGACGGACAGACGGACAGACGGACGGACGGACGGACAGACAGACAGAATGGAAGCAACGTAAGAGCTAAATGACGTCATCTGGTGGTCTAAAGCTCGGACAGTCGTCTGTGTTCTGAAGCTGATCGTTACTTCACGTGGATTGGCATCACCGACATGGAGCAAGAAGGTCGGTGGGTATCATTCAGTACCCGTAAGCCTATCAACTACACCAAGTGGGCGGGTGGAGACCCGAACAACTCCGGAGGACTTGAACACTGTGGATCTATGCTCCAAGGTTATTGGTTTGACATAAGTTGCGGTCTTCCCCTTCTGTTTATCTGCGAGATGAGGTAAGCGAGATAGAGAGTTTTTATACACGTAATCCCTCCCACCTACCTAGTCTTTGCCTTCCTAGCCTTACCTTTACTTCTCGTCAACATTATTTGAATCAGTTGTGCAACCACCCTAGTGACTCTTTCAGTCTTTCTTTTCTTCTTTTTCTTTGATTCTACTTCTTCCTTCCTTCCTTTATTTACTTCTTTGTTTCTTCGTTTCTTTCTTTACTTCACTTCTTTCTGTTTACTGACACTACTACAAATTAATGCTTTCGCTTCTGTTTTACACTCAACTTCTTTGCTGGCATACAATCTATCTTGTAAAGGCTATTTCACATGATGTTTTGAAACACGTACTTTTGAGCAAAGCAGTACCAGTAGGAGATGTTTTCCTGTTCGGCGTGGGACACAGACTGTTTAGATCACCAAGCCAGGTGGGCGCAGTCACTAGGTGTCTCACGGCTTGCGTTCACACCACAAACCCATTTGTGCTAACCGGAACAGTTTCTCGTTGTTTCAGGAAACGCTGAATGGTTGCTGATTTGATCTGCTGGACATACTTTAAATTTGAATGGGCTTGCTTTTCTCTCCAAGAGTCTGTTTGAGACGAAAGTCGCTTAACAGGGCTGACCAGTGTGTGGGTTGATGAACACCATAGAATACTGCTGGTTTGTTATCTGCAACGAAGGAATTTCAAATAAACTTGGATCGAGTGTTGCGTTCTGCTGTATTGTCCTGTGCTGTGGGATAAGCTTCTGGTGTTGTATATGTGACGATACGTTTATAACAAAGGCGACACAGGCCGGACTACATCCGAAATATCCACTCATCCTTTTTACCACCAGAAGGACACAAAGAACACTTCCACCCCCCACCCCCCAGCACCACCACTACCTCCACCGGAGTCTGGCAGTTGTCATGAAAAGCAAATTAACTGATTCGCCAGTGTCGTGCAATGTACGGCTCATAAACGACAACTAATTGTAGATGTGAAAAGTGTGTCGATGAAGCAGACTACGTCACGACCCCCACCCCCGTCCATGTCAGACGACCTAGTGGGAGCACGTGTTTTGTGTTCTTTCACTCTCCTGTCACTCAGACAAAACTCAACACTGGGTAACATAAATAGGACCCGCCCATATTTATTATTACCCAGGAGACTGGACGTAACTTAAGTACCTTTATCATGTCACCTCAAGCTCAAACACCTAGAAATTATCTCTCTCAACTACTTCACACTAATTCCTCATGGTTTCACACACAGTTACCTCAAGAACAATAAAAAAAATCATACTTCAACTTCAGTTCAACACTCAATCGTCGACCACTAATTCTCCCTGCTCTCTACTACTACAATTTATACATCCGGGTATTCACTCCGGCAGAACATTGAAAATATGCCGATCACATGACTAGGCAAATGACGGATTACTACATCAGAAAGCAACAGCAACAAAACAAAACCAAATGCCCCACAAAAACCACTCAATAGCCAGGGTCATAAGACTGGACAAAGTTGCCTGCTATCTTTTCAACCATCAAACTTTCAACCATCAATCCATCAAAAACCAACAAGGATCTCCTAAAGATGCAACGCTTATCTCCCTAGCTTAACCTTCAACGATGCTAGCGAAGATCTGCACTTTAATTTACACGCTAAGTGTTCATTTTGATGTACTACCAGTTACCACTAGCTTTTCCTCTCGATGTACTCTCACGATGAAAGGGTTGAAAGGGTCGTTCTAAATCAACTTCTCGACTACCTCAACTCAAACGACCTTATCTCTCACTCCCAGTCAGCATATCGGCCATTCCACAGCACGGAAACAGCTCTGACTAGAGTTGTCAACGACATTTTGTCTGCTCTGGATGGAGGCGATGTGTCTTTTCTGACCCTCCTTGATCTTTCCGCAGCGTTTGATACGATCGACCATACCATCCTCCTCAATCGTCTCCATGATGTATACGGCATCTGTGGGTCGGCGCTGGCGTGGTTCCAGTCCTACCTCTCTGGTAGAACTCAGTCTGTACTTGTCGCTGACCAGTTGTCACCCCCATCAGCATTGTCTCTCGGAGTCCCTCAGGGATCTGTCCTGGGCCCTATCCTTTTCATCCTATACATCAAACCACTATCATCACTCATTCATTCTCACACCGTCTCCACCCAGTCCTATGCAGACGACACCCAATGATACAGTTCTTGTCCTCCAGCTGATGTACATGCCAGCCTCATGACCATGCAGACTTGCATATCCGGTGTCAAAGCATGGACGGTTCACAACAGACTAAAGTTGAACGACGAAAAAACAGAGGCTCTTCTTTTCAGCTATTCTGTAACCAGATGGGAGCTGATCTTCTTGAAATCTCGTCTGACAAGGAACAGTCCTTCGTCACTGGATTATTAACTGCTCGAAAGAAACACACTGACAGTAAGAAACACACTGACAGCTTTCACAATTAACAGCTCTCTGTCTCTCCAGAAGAGCCTGACCCTCTAAAAGTGTTGTCGAAAACTGTGTTGTGACTGCTCTCTGAAGTTCTCTGTGACTGTGGCTGTTAAATTAATAATCCCTGGCTACTGCTGTATTCGAACCAACAACCTACACACAAGTCCGAAGCTCAGCCATAGAGCTGTTCGGAGTTGTCCCTCTGCTGGTTGGCTGGTTGCTTGGTTTAGATGGGAAGTGCTTCATCCTCGAGGTTATTTATGTAATATAAGTACGTAATGTCCCAAACTGACTCGATTAATTAAAACACCAGACTATCCAGTGTAGTATGTAATGCCATAATTATACAATGACCAATCAAAACAATCAAATGTAACATCAAAAACATGCAGCTAAACTATTTCCTGTTGCAATTTATTAAAACTTACAATAACATAGCATGACATTCTTCTGCATGGTAGTGCAAAGGTGTTGTAGTTCGACCGACGTGAAAAGCTACTCATCTGGAACAAACGTGAAGCCCATCCTCCCGGCTGTACACTGCTGGGGTCTGCACACATCTGGATAACGGCAATAGTGCCAGTTTGTTCACCCACCCACACCCACTCCGCCCACCCCCACACCCACCACTCCCTATAAATTAAACAGCGCGGGTTTCCGGAAAGGCTTGTGGTGCCTCAGTCAAGTTACGTTTTATCTGCCCGTGAGCTTTTCGACGTACAAATATTCTACTGATATTCTACTAAATAGTTTAATAGAACCTACGCTTAGAGAAAACATTTCTTGAAAGAATACTGTGATGAAAACACATTCATCACTCTGTTTCATGTTATAATTGGAAGAAAAACGGTTATCACAATCACTTCACACACGCACCAGAAAATAATATCCGCAAATACGTAAATGAGAACCCAGTACTCAGAGAACTATTTTCACTAAAACCAAAACACCTACGAAATCTGAAAGATGTGTAGTTTGTGCGCAATAAATGTGTTTGACGCAAAATAAGATTATATATCTGTAAATATTTTATTCTTCGTTATTATGCAATAAAAATACTCTCGACATTTTCTGATTCAATCTCATTAAATATGACGTCAAATCGATAGACCAAGCGATCGAGAACCGAGAACTATATTTATTTTGTGAGAAGGCGATGAAGAAAAAGAAGGGACGAGAAAAGGAGAGGTGGTAAGAGACGGAATGGGGAGGGCTATCGGGGAGGAGGGGGACAGAAAAAAACAAGAACAAGGAGTTAATCCCAACAAGGTACTGGCAGCGCTAGACATACCCGTATGCTGAAGTAAGCAACCAAGGGAGCCTACCGTACCCAAACACGTAGCTTTGCTACGTGTACGGTAGGCTCCCTGTGTTGCTTACGTCAGCATACCGGCATGCCAGTACCTTGTTGGGATTATCATTTGATGATTTATAGCGCTCTGTCCTCATTTGTTCTTTTGTGATGGGTGGCAGCCATCACGGAGACGGTTTTGGCCACCACGCTCACAGCCACAGCGTCGCCGGGGGGGTACCCAGGTCGAGTGGTGCCCAGCGAACCGTGGCTGTGAGGCACTGTATCCTTTTACCACGTGCTGTGCTAGGCTCACTCTCTTCAAACGTTTCTATATCCTTCTAGGATAGTTGCAGATACTAACAACTAACATATTCGGATTCTACTCGAATTACTCTTTCAGTAGATGATAAACTCCTCAAACATCTTAATAGACTAGGTTAGTTTGGGAAGAGCAGAGCGCACTCTATTTATCACATCTTTTCATATTCGTGTACATATATTCTTTGTATTTTTAATCCTAAGTCTTGTGTGTGTAAGAAACACAAATTTTGGCATTCACCGCATGTACGCCGGCTTGCCGCTGTTTGCCCGGACAGTGCCCCCTTTGCGGTTCGTGTCCTACCCAATAAATGTGGGGTACGGACCGGGCAAAGGGGAGAGATGAAGAGCAGAGTGCAATGGGGATACGAACCATGTAGGCACGCACGAGCCAGCAGGGAGGGAACGGGCAGGCTCTCAGAGCGACCACAGCCGTCGGGCAGCAGCAGCGGTGGCGGCCCCAAATAAAACCTATGCACAAGACGGAAAACCTGCCTTTGTTGGGAAGAGAGAGTGAGGGAGAGGGGAGAGGAAAACTCACGGAGCGAACCTGCTCCGCTACACTTTATTAACAAGGAGTTATGTGAGGGGGTGAGAGAAACAAGTGTGTTTTCTTGTGTGGACTGAGGAATTTAGGAATTGTAAAAACAGCGTAATTAAAAATGATGTTTTTGGTGAGTAACTTCTTTGAAAACACATTTTGTGTGGGAGATTCAGGAGTTTATCTACAATCCGCGTGTCGTGAGTAATCGGCAGTCAGCCAGTGACGTGGCAGACATCTGGACGATAACGATGACATCAAATAGATTTATCTCACGTCTTCAACAGTCACGGAAACTCCTTGTGCAGACGGAAACTTCTTGACAAAACAAACAGCTTTCGATAGACCCGCAGACCACTGTGAGCGCTGAAACTGGTGGCAGATGAGGATGTGGGTGTCAGGAATGAAATCTCATGCACTAGCTCTCATCATAATCTTTGTAGTCAAGTACATAGCAGGTAATTATAACCACGTTCACATATCGGCTTACTAGGTGAGTAACAACAACAAAACATGTTGACATATAGTCCTCACAGGAAGTGCTGACAGATTCACAAGCAATCTCGACTTTCGCCTTGCCATTGCAGATCAAGAACTAACCCATTAGATTGTATGGAAAGTAAAGAACAGCAGCAACAACAGTTTGCTAGGCATTAAAA
>SMGT01007365.1:0-24865 GCA_004794575.1 Lanistes nyassanus
CTTCGCTAGCTAAGCCTGAAAATTAGCGGTGCACGTCCTTCCTTATAGTAGTCCTTGGAATATATATATAAAACAAGGATGTTTCAGGTTAACAGTCAGGTTAATGAAAGAGCAGTTTATTTTGTCAAAAACAGAAAAAAACATAGCGCAGGATGTCAATGAATTTCCTGTCCTTGTGATATTCTAAACCATGGTGCAGGCTTGTGTGCGTGGACGTGTGCAGGTGTAAAGGTGCATTCAAGATTGCGTGTGTGTGCGCCTGTGTTTGTTTCTGGGGTCGAGATTGCGTGTGTTCCTTGTGTGTTTGCGTGTATGTGAGCATGTGGACGTGCCTTATGTGTATGTGTGAGTGTGAATGTGTGTGCGTGTGCCTGCGCGCGCGTGCGTCTATGTGTGTGTGTGTGTGTTAATGCGAGTCGCCTCATTCGTGACAGGAACTGTTCGACTGACTATTGTCACGACGGGCCGTACTTTAACTCATTGGACTCGACTTTTCAGAATTACTGGTCAAACTTTTATGGTGATCTCGTAAATGTAGACTTAATTGAGCAATCGGCACCAAAACCTTTACTGTCTCGGTCAGTAGTTTCTAAACCAGAGGGTGACGACGCTATGAAATAATGAGAATAACTAGAGAAATCTACCGAGGGAAAAGATTCTCATACTCTGACACGTTCGCTCAGTCTCACACAGGCAAAACACTACTAGCTCAAGAGCCCCCACCCTCGTAAAACACTCAACTGCAGCGAACCGTTATTCAACATATATTTCATACACTGGCTCGACAACATCAAATATATCTACAGGTTATTTACAAAGAATCACCGTGATCGTGTCTAGGGTATGACGCTGCCTGATGACGTCATACCACGTGGAATCAGACAAAGAAGATAATCAAATCAAAGCAAGAGGGGAAATCAAACTGCAAACGGCCTATGATCCCGCTCTATACACATACAATAAGTGACCGACTACTGAGCACCTACTCTTGTCACTACTGACCCAACGGCTTTACTGCAATACACGACCAACAATGAAGCTATGACACTACCATGACCGCACTACTCTCTGTACCACCTC
Source organism: Lanistes nyassanus (assembly GCA_004794575.1). Lineage (NCBI taxonomy): Eukaryota > Metazoa > Mollusca > Gastropoda > Architaenioglossa > Ampullariidae > Lanistes > Lanistes nyassanus. The sequence continues at coordinate 1,081 of SMGT01007365.1, forward strand.
TTTTGGCATACGCCCGGCCTCTAGCTTGTGACGTCTCCTGTCTCTGGCAGGATAAAACTGCTTATCTTAAATCAACCCGAGTCCCAGACTCTAAGATAAGTTTATGGTAAGAGCAGTCCTTACTTATAAGGCATATCCAGTAGTCACTTACACGTCATTACGTCGGCGTGTCGGCGAAATACACCCTGTGTATCTGGCGAGAGAACTGGAGTCCTTTACTTCTTTCCACGTCTTGGCTAAGATGGCGAGGGCAGAGGTCCGTGGTTCTACACGTGTCCGCTTCTCTTGATCTTGCTACGTTAACACTCTCTCCATCCGAGTGTGTCTCTCTGTGTGTGTCCTACACTCACATTTCCCTTGCTTAAGAACTGTGCCTCCTGACCCCTTAAACTAGGCTAAACCGGTTCTGGCTAGCCTAGGTGGAGCAGGGCAGCTACCATGACCAATGACGTAGCGTCTACCTACCGAGGTGTCGAGAAAGGGGAGGGGAGAACAAGCTAAACTAAGAGTGACACTTGATAACCTAGGAGTGACATGTGACAACTATGACCACACAAAGAAAAGGACCATCACACACATTCCCTTGTATCTTCACCTTTCCAGTGCCCCCTCTTTAGTCTCTCTCTCTCTCACACACACACACACATGCAGCGTAAACGCGCACTCAGATCCATATACATAAACTTGCATTCACTTCGCCAAAACAGAAATGATCCTTTTAAGGTTTATTTTACGAATATATATTGTACCATTATGCGCTGTCACGGCCCCATGAAGGGACATGTAGCATTGTCCGTCTTAATTCCACAGCACCTCACCGAGACATGGACCACTGTTTTCTTTAGGATCACGTGCAAAATTCTGAAGCCAAGCACGTGACGTCAAAAACGCGATATGTGCCCTCCAGAAATTTCTGCTTAATTGTATGAGTTTTTTTTTATTATGAAGTGAATTTCATGTACGTATAGTAAGGGAATTTTGCTTGAAAAGGCGGTGCGTTATGTGAAGTTACCTATTCTTTAGTGAAAAGTGTTCGTATAGCGAACTTGATTGTATTTAAATGGGCGCCAAGCTTGTGTAACTGAAATCGAAACTGGAAATCAATCTTTAACGTGAGGTTTAACATATACGTACGAGGTAGCATTCCACTAGGAAAGGGATTCACGTTGGTTACAATGGAAGTGTAGCTCGAAGCTAGGCACTAAGTTAGGAAAACTTAGGAGTTCCAGGTAGGGATACGGAGACCCCTGTACAGCGACGGGATTCGTCCGCCCCAGAGCCGACACCTGTGGATGGCAGCGTGAGAGCGGAAAGAGGCGCGAACAAGAGTCGACCTCGTGACCAGGCCAGTAGGAGCATATCACACCAGTCCGACCGTGTCGCACGTGGCCGCGACCAGGACAGTGGGTCTGTTGTGTGAGCTCCCGCCTTGTCCACGACGATGACGCATAGAAAGGCGTGCGGCCTATGTTCGTAACATTGGGGCAAGCCAGGTAGGCGAGAACTTTGTGTAATTTCACGGGCACTGCGGTGCCTAACGGGTGTATATCACGCAGAAGAGATAATGAGAAGGGACAGTTGCCGATGTGATCTTTCATAAATATAATATTGGAACTTGTAGTTGTGAGGACTCTGTGAAATTCGAGGAGTGTAGTTCACGTAGACATCGCATCGAGGGATAGACTTGACTGTTTAGAACATATAGAACTGTAATTTGTGAGAGCTGTGTACTCGAGGAGACGACAGATAAGGTCAAGAGTACGTCACAGAAAACGCGACGCTGAGGAGGAAGGGCTGACTACTCGGACCCGTATGATTGATGCCGACAGAACTTTTAAGATGAGATTTGTGGACGTGTAATTCATGAGTGGGAACTGACAGAACTTAAGATAAAGATTAGGGACTTTATCAATGCCGAGGGACACCACCGGACCTAATGGCGATTTGTGATGAAGAAAAAAAACTGGTTTGTTTTTTGTTGTTGTTGTTGTTGATGATGCTTTGAAAAAAATGCGCTTGAGTTAAAACATGACTTGGGGAAACCTATGTTGCATTTTGAGAGTAGGTCGAGAGGAAAAACTAACGCTAATTGATAGTAACCCAAAGTCAACTTTGACAGTTGATCTGAAGTACAGATGTTCCCGAGTATTGTTGAGGGTTTTGTGATCCGTCATATGCCTAGTTAAATGGTGGATATATTTTCTGTTCTGCTGGCATGAAGACCAGGAAGTGAAAGTTGTATGAGTGTAGAGCAGGGAGAATTAGTGTTGGACAAGTGAGTTTTGATCTGGAATAGGATGACTGAATTTTCTGATTGTTTGAGGTAGTTGTGTGAACTAGATTGGAAGTGAACTTTTCTGGTTGTTGAAACTTGAGGTGAAGTGGTTAAGGTACAAAGCTACGTCTGGTGCTCCTGGGTGATAATAAATAGTGGTGGGTCCTATTTATGTTACCCACTGCTGAGTTTTGTCTGAGTGACAGGAGAGTGAAAGAACACAAAACACGTACTCCCACTAGGTCGTCTGACATGGATGGGGGTGGGGATCGTGACAATCAGGACGACACAAAAACGACGAAAAAACGAAAAAGAAAAACAAAAAGACTTAGCTGCAGTAGATGTGGCGCGTGGGCTGCATAGCAGGAGCATGACCCAGGGACTGAGTAAGAGGGGTCAAAGAGGGGTCAAAGAGGGGCAGCCAATCGCAAGGTGGGTAAGAAAGGGTAGAGAAGGGTGGGGGTGGAAAGTGGGCTGGAGAGAGAGAAAAAAGTGCGGGTAAGAGGGCGTCGGTGTTGAAGAGAGATAGAGAGAGTGGGAGGGAGGTGAGAGAAAAGGTGAAAAAAGAGAGAGGGGTGAGGGGGTTAAGTGAAAAGGAGGGAGGGTGAGGGTCAGTGTTTAAGGTTGAGTCCTGTGGGTGCCATGGTGCGAAAATGGGTAATGAAGTAGGACTCCATATTCTTACGGTCAATGGAGTCACCTGCCATCTTCAGACTATTTGAAGCTGTTCTGGACTATCACGGCTGCCATAGTGACCGGCTTCTCTGAGCCGCTATTCGGAATCAGAAAAGTATGCTTCTGTATGTCATCAGTAGACATATTAGCAAAGTTTTAAGAGCTTTTGAAATTGTTTGGAAACAGCCGGCTTATTTATTGGCTTGTCTATAGGCCCACACCCTCGGCTCCGAAGAAGCCAGCATATACATGTGTTTAAAATTTACACGTTACAGTAGTTTATAACAAACACCCGGAAAATACAACTATACAATTTATGTCAGGGAAAGGTAATGCTGGGCCTTGTGCCTGATGTGTTTACTATGTGCTGTAAAATAATGTGATTCAGAGCACAAACGCACTTTCCTGCAAGATAATTTTAAAGCAGTCACTACAGAATCGAACATTTGAATGTAAAAACCAACGAGGAATAATAATTCTGACATTACTCGGGACAGAAAAGTAAGTGTTTGTCCAGATTTGACCGGCTGCAGATAGAAGGCACACCGCCATATGGGTTTAAGTAGCAGGGTGTATGGGAGCGGAAAGCAAAGGACCTGACGTCGGTACAGCTGTAGGGCCTAGTTGTTGTAATCTCGCATGAGGGGCACCAGCGCCACCTGGACGAAAGAAAAAAAGAAAGAAATTTATCTGATTTGGTTACACAACGGCTAATCATGGCTGCCACTAATACGCATCACTATGAAGCCAGTCACAGCATCGGTAGTGTGAAACATGAGCAGTGTATCTAAAGCGGCGCTGCATTTGTTTAGCACAAAATCTGTCGGTTACGATATTGCATTAGACCTGCATTATCTTTTCGACAAAATACGCAGAGTTTTCTCAGGAAAATCTAATGAATGTGACCCTTTATAGTATACTATGGCAAGTTAAGAACTCTAACCAAACCTTCCCCAAGCCAAACTAAACACACTCTGAAGCCATATCAACCAGAGCAGTTAACCGAATTTTGTGTTCTTTATTATTACCTAAAATTTTAAAAATTGCCAATGCAAGGAATCATTGTTATATGTCTCAAAACAAGTTGCAATCAGGAAAAAATATACTTTAACCAATTTTAACAATCGGTTTGGTTTTTCTTTTGAAGCAGTAAAACCTGTAATCTTTTGCAAAAGAGTGTTTGTACGTGTGCACAGAAATTCCTGCCTGCTTGTGCTCGCGCGTGCTGGGAAGCTCTTAAAGTTGGGCTACTTGGCTTAATAAGTTGTTTTTACTTGGAGACATCGTCGCGCATCGTTCAGCCATTGACCGCCTGGAAAAGAGAAGTTGTTGGAATAATACTCGTTGCAGAAGATCTCTGCATATTGCATCCCGTAGTCGACAGATCCTTCAGTACAAGGGAACTTCTGTTCCAGGCATCTCCTGTACCAACTGCAGTCTGTGCCCTGTGGACTGATCACACAATTGCTATGTAAGCACGCTGATACACACACTGCTGTGATACTGCGATTCGCGTCAGAGACCCCGTGGAGAGACACTTTTATTGCCTTGAAGATGACCGGGAAGTGTGCGGACTAGGTGTGCTTGTGTAACAGTAAATAGTGCACCATATTTGAAGTATAACTATAAATATAACTGCAGGCTGGTACAGCGATACTAATATTAATGTAGTGATGGTTCTTTAAAAGTTGTTGCCTTAATTCCGAAATACAAAGTTAGTCGAAAAGAATAGATGAGGCGCCTCCAGGTATTAAAAATCTCCCAGTCCACTAGAAAGTTTTAAAAATATATAACTTTATATTTGAGGACTTTGAGGAGCAGAAACTATATATGATATATACATGACTGTTGCTGCTGTTGTTATGTTCAAAATAAGGTGTACTCTATACCGTTGCAGAGGTATTCCCATGACGCACACTTTCTTAGGACTAAAACAAAGCCTGTAGTCAAAATGTTCCTCTTCGTGGGGTTTCCGATGCAAATCAGTCTTCCACAAGTGTGTGGATCGAGTGAGCGAACAAGTTTGGATGTTTGATCTCTTAACATCGTGACACATGGGCATGCGTGCGTGCGCGCACTCACACACACACACACACGTACACGCACGCAATATGACGTCGTCAGCAGGTTACCTGTAACAGTCTGGAGATAAGGTTGTTGCAAACGAAACAGGAACAGACGTTGTGTCGTTAAGGTTGCAAGCACAGTCTGGCGTTACAGTCCCTCTCGCAACACCATATACCTCCAACATACACTGGAAGTTGCATTATTTTTTTCCACATGAGTTTATGTCTGCAAAACCAATTGAGGTCCAGGCTATATAAGTTCTATTTTGTCAGTGTTAGCATTGGTGCAGTTATTATCGTCATATAGTCAATTATATAATCCGTAAATGACGATGATCCTGGTAAGATTTTTTTGTGGGCGACATTGAAATTTTGCGTACTTTTGTTTGTTTGTTTGTTTGTTTTTTACTTTGAGTAAAAGCCAGTCTAGCCTTGTGACCGGTGAAAGAGAACATACCCCAAAAGTCGGAATAACGACAAGAGATATCAAGTGACTCAAACTCTGGAGGTAACAAAATTCCTTCTAATGGTAAATCCGCGAGTATTTGACGAAACGAACCAGGATGTTGCATATCTTCTGTCAGCTTTAGTTTTTTTCTTGGCGAGGAGGAGTCATTCATCAGTAATATCCAAGTATCAAACTGACAGCTTTGATTTTTTTTCTGTCGTACTGCATTGGGTTTCACTTTGTTTCATTGTTCTGTTTAACTGGGCATGCTTCAATTTCCTCGAAACAATAGACGACAAGGAAAGTCGACAGTTTCGGGTCATTACCCCTAGTGAAGGACAATACAAACACAAAGAGAGACAAAGACAGATAAAGGCAGAAACAGATAAAGCATGTATTTCAGTTTATTACTATAGAGCCACGAAGAAACAAATTAAGACTCGTCGCTATCCAGCGATTCTGTATGCAGGAAAACAAGATTTAATGAAATACTTTTACGTTAAAAAAACGCCTGAAGTTACTGTTTTTATACATCCCATGGAACATGTTGCACCAGGCTTTGGGTGCAAAGTGACCCTGTTACGTTTTGACACATGGTCGTTTTGCCTCGATTCAATGACAAAATTCAATGACATTTTGCAAAAAAAAAAAAAAAAAAAAAGGATGGTTATGTTTTGGCAAGTGGTGGTTTTGCTTCGATCATAATCTTTACCAGGCTCTACCGGTTGGTTGTGACCTTTACCCCTTGCTGGAGAGCGAAGCACGTGGGGGAGGGTGGTAGTTAACTATAAAAGTGTATGTTTTAACTAGGATCATTCAGCGTGATTTATCTTTTGGACCTTATTTATGGACTTGAAAGAAAGGTAAACATACACCTTCATCGTTTTCCACCTTTTCACCTGTCTCTCCTTTTATAGTTTTGTCTTGTTTCAAGTGGAGAGTTTCAGGGGTACTTTCAGTGGTTCATTCTTTGATTTCTACCTTCCTTCGTTTCCTGCCCTTTGTGTTCTGTTTTCTGCCTTTTTTAAATTTCTTTCTTCTACATCTTCTTGCCTTCATTCTTATTTATGTTTCTTTCTTTCCTTTTTCGATTTATTGATAAAATTATAACTGTGACTGATTTATGTCCTGTGCTGTCATGTACCTTTTTATACATAGAAAGTTCCATTTTCTATTTCAGTACATACTTTGCCTCACGAAAAACGTCGATGTATGTATGTACGCTAACAGTGTGCTGTTCTTAAACATTGCCGAGTAACGGTCTTCGATCGCACACATTTCAGTCTCAGCTAGGTGAAATCTCTAACAACTTGCCCGAACAAACAAGCTAGTATTTTCCAAATGTTTATATTAATTCTTTATTATATATAACGTACAATGTTGTGTCACTCCTGGCCAAGTGAAAGTTTCCGTATCTTGCCGGACGCGGCAAACAATGAAATTAGCGTCAAACTTACACCTGCGTTGTGAAAGCTGAATTGGTTTTCAACTACATCAGTACTTCTAGGAGAACAAGAAATGACCTCGGGGACTGAGAATGTAATATTTATCGGCACTTGTTAAATGGGAGTTACTTATTTCCTTATCGTAATACAAAGCTGTGTACTGTCTCGGGGGACTATGTCAATGGATGCGTATCACGAGCGTTCGTGTCTGTCGTTCCGTTAATAAGACGTTGTGAGGCCCGTTCACCCACTGCGTGGTCCGAGCACCATTCCCTCTGACAGGGAGACACGAACATGCATGGAGCACACACCTGCTCTGACCTACATGAGCATGCCAATCTGCGTTATCGTCACGCAGCAGTGAAGGAGCGAAAATCGTCTCGTGGCGGGTCCATTATAGTTTGAGGGGGAATGGACATGGCACACAGAACGCCTCTGCGCCGTGTTTAAGTCAATCTCTCACCGGCGCAGTCTACAGCGATAATATTCTGCAGACCCAGGTATTGCCAGAGCTGCAGGTAATGGGACCAGGCGCCGTTGTCCACGATGACTATGCCAGACCACGTTGGGCTCCAGTTGTCACCGCTTTCCTGCACCAAGACATAGACTGTATAACAAAGTCACCTTAACCCAGCCGACCACCTGTGGAATGTGCTGGGCCGTCGCCTCCGGGCAAACTACCCCCTGAAACCCGACCTTAACCACCTGTTGCTGTTCCTTTTGCTTGAGCGAATGATTGGAGATGCGACACCGGTGTCTTCCTTGCATGCAGGTCAGTGGAAGGCACATCCGTTTTTGACATGAATTATTCTGTGCTGCACCTTCACCTGCTGACTTTTGTGTACGTGGGCTGCGTTTTTCACGACACGGAATCTTGGTGTTGAAATGAAAGTAGTCCATTAATGTAACGACCAACAAGAGATGTAATAAACAGAGTATTCTTCAGCTTCATTGTGGCTAACGGTTTGTTCTTGCATCACGTGGCGCGTGCAGTTTGCGTCGGTCTATTAGTTCTGTTAAGCAATATAGAACTGCTCATTTTTAGTTATGTACAACGGCAGCGTTCGCCGTACATGCTTTTTAGTCTGTTTACCTTCTCACTAGATGCTAACTCATTTTCATTCTCTTCTCAGAAACTTCGGATATTCACTTAACGTGGTAAACATTACTTTATGTATTTCTTCAATTTTCCAATGCCTTATTGTGGATCCTCTGTTGTTTGTGTATAGTTTTGTTACCCTTAGGGGTCAAGGAATAAATAAACGTGGATCCGCGCTTGCGTCTGTATCCCCCCGATATGACACAGGGAGGCGCGTCCGATTGAGGCCCGAGATCGACCTCCAATGATCGTCCGTTAACGACGCCGTCGTCGGCATTGTGATGGTGTGCTTGTGGGGGACAGGCTCACGACCACCTGCTGACAGTTGAAGTCCGAACACGCTTGAAACTTTTTAATCGCGGCCTTCTGGCAGTCGACAGTTATGGTCGTGTCGCTCCTGTTCACAGTCTCTCCAGCGTCCACGACGACTTCCGTCATGTTCTCGCGCGGGGACCACGCGTGCAGCTGCAAGCCGTAGGCATGGCGGTCGGCCAGCAGGATCTGCGCGTCGAAGACCGTGGAGTTTGTTGTTTGTTCGCCGTAGGCAAACCAAATCACTTCCTGTTCGTCCCAGCCCAGTAGTCTGCCCATGGACAGAGCCGCCTCGTTGGCCAGCTCGTGATACACGCGCTGTGTGCTTGTCTCCCCTTGCCACACGCCGACTGCGGCACGACGGGTGCGCGAGGATGGCTTCCGTCTGGTTGCCAGGACGACCGAAGCCTGCAGTCTCTCGGAGACAATGTGCGAGTCTCGCTTCTGGCGAGAGAGATATGGGATTTGGAGACGGACCTTCAGAAAGTACATGAGGGGGTCCAAGCGTAGAGCTCCACCTGAACAGCCGGACATCGTCTGGAAATTAGAAATAAATGTTGTTTCTATTACAAAGCTTTTTTGTTAAACGAGAAGTTTATTTTAATGTCAGTCTTCATACTATCATCAATTACTCCATCATCATTTTAATCTAGGACTCTCATTAGTCACTAGTCAGAGTAATACTCAGTGACCAATAGCACACCTGTAATCCAGGGAAAACGAACAATCACATTCGCCTGAAAAATTTTAGGAAATGCATTCTACAACATAACCCAACAAATTCAATTTGACATAAAATTGTAGAGACAAAAGTACAAAGGGAAAGAGAAATACAAACAAGCAGTGAAGATGTAAAGTTCATCTATTTGGAATTTGTTAACCAGAAGTCAAAATTTTACCTACACACACTACTATTCATTTGGGCGGTAGGAAAGACAGAGGGAGGATCCTCAACAAATTTACTTTTTGTATTGTGATTCAAGCGCGACAAACTAAAAAGATGGTGTAGCATAAACTCTAAGTGGTTTTTTTTTGGTGGGGGGGGGACTTCTTTGTTAGCATCAGCTATGATTTCATTAAACACTTCTTACATGTTATTATCTGTATTACACTCGTAATTGCCTTGTTGACATGTGCTGTTAAACACTTCAGCATTTTATCATGGTCTGTATTTTTTACACAGTGATCGAGTGTTAGACGTTTCTGCGAAATCGCTGATGGATCACCCAGTAACTCCTGTTCCTTTAGCTTTCTTATTTTCAAGTCGTACCGCTATAAGGTATGGAGGGAGAGGGATGTGTTAAAATCTCCCCATGTCTGTCTGCTGTTTCCCCTCCTGCCTGCCTGCCTGCCTGCCTGCCTGCCTGCTTGCCTGCGGTCTGTGATTTTCATGCAGTTTCCTGTGTCAAGGGGCGTGTTATCACATACAAGACATGGAACTGCTTACTCTCAGAAGTCCCAGAAGACTCTCCACAAAATTCGAACCCAAGGCGTTTCTAGTCACCCAGAAAGTTTTCCAGAAATCATCCGAAGACAAGGTACATATTCCAGGCTCGTCTGCATACGGGTTTAAATAGCATGTTGCCTGTTTACTGTACGCATGCGCGCTGACGTCATTGCACCCGAAATTCTCGAAAGGCAGCAACAAGGGCGCGAGTTCAACCTGAAAAATACGTTTATGGCATGAGATCATCTTTACACACCATTACACACACGACTTTTAATTCCTGATTAAAGTGCCAGTCGAAGAACATAATACAATGCATTTTAGAGAAGAAAACTTCCAACACAGCATTCTCCGTCATAAGGATTTATTTCGATACAGTAGGCTTAGGCACTACTCCATGTATCCTGTCGTATTTCTTTAGTAAAGATAACGAACTGAGGGAACCGATACCAGGGAAAATTAACAACAGCTTGTTTGTTTACATGTTTTAGAAAAAAGTTCTATTATCAGCCAGCTGAACACATTTTAAAATGAATATTTACTGTGTAATAATTATATATAATTATTTCGGTTAACGTTGAAGATAATTTTTTTTATTTGTAGTCTGTGTAGTCTTTTGATTTCTTGTTGCAACCAAGAACTATCCTCTTTCTTTTCACTTTCTTTCTTTTGTACGAGCGTGCGTGTCTCTGTTTATGTGTGCGTGTGTGCATGCGTGCGTGCGTCCTATGGATGCATCTATTTCTTCTGCCCCTCGCTCTTCTTTCTATCGGACTCTCAGGCACACCAGACTGAGTTGTTGTACGTAGACACGTCCACGTCTCTAGTGTTGACAAGATGACGGAATAAGTAAAATCTTTTTTGTACAGTGACAGTCGCTTGCCTGAAGACATTTGCTGGCAGCTTTGACCCATGTCAGTCCACCCTGCGTGACGCCGGCTACGTTTCCTGTAGCAAGGGTGCATAACTTCTCCGAAAACGCCATGATGTAAGAGTCAAGTCCCCCTGAGCATCTGTATTTCCTCTCCAGACAATTCTGATACCAGCCGCACTCTGTTCCTGAAGGACTGAGCAGGGAGACACATAGTGAGTGGACAGTAAAATCGGGTGGAAGGGGAAAGCGAGAAACTTAACTAAACGAGAACGTCTGTGACACTTTGTTTAGTCTTACCTTAAACTACGGATTTGAATTCTCCTGAAAGTACTTAATTTATGGGATACATGATCGTGTTTGTAGCTCTGGGCCTTGTGCTCGGATGGGGAGCATGGGAGTGCGGACAGAGCGAGGAAATGGAACATGTATGGGCAAAGAACAATGCGGGAGAGAGAGAGAGAGAGAAAGAAAGAAAGGTGAGGACTCAGAGTGGAACAAGGGAGAAAAGGAGAAGAACAAAATGAGGAGGAATACAGAGGAGAGCAGGGAAGGAAAGAGAGCAGAATAGAATAAGAACAAATTCAGAGAAGACAAGCAGAGAAAGACAGAGAGGAACAGGAGGTGGGGAATTAATCTGCTTGTGAAAGTGGGGAGAGTACGGGTAGAGAAAAGGGGAGAAGAGACAGAGGAAAAAACAGAGAGAGAAGATGACAGGAGATAAAATGGAAGGTAATAGGAGATAGATAAGAAAGCCAAGTTAGAGACGGTGGAGATGGGAAGGGCGATAATATATATATATATGTGAATCATATTAATACCTGTAACATTCCGATGGAAGAGTGGTGTTTGGGACGGTAGCTTGACTGCACTGACAGTGTTGGTAGACGGTGCCATTTTCCTTATCGTACAAGTCCAACATACACTGGTAGTAACAGTACGGGTTGTCGTTTAGACAGCTGTGCTCACCTGCGAGAAATACGTTTGCATAAACAAGTAACTCAGAAACAGTCTTTGTCAGTCCAGAGGACAAAGAGTATGGGGGATACACCCATGCACAATATGCATGTTCCTGTAGCTGGTTATAAAAATAAAGTTACGAGTAGGCCAGCCCCGTAAAACGTGGCGTGGTATCACGAATCACGGGCTTGTCACCGAGACAGTGGTGAGCCCAACCGTGTTGTTGCCCTTGCACGTTTCTCTCTCTCTCTCTCTCTCTGACATACACAGATACCGCGTGCGTGCGTGCGCACCCACCAATATACAAACATTTAAATTAGGTATATGAAGGATGTTTGCGGCAATACAAACCTTCCCCATTGTTTTCTATTTCAACCCCATTCATTAGCCACGCATTCCCCTCCTATCCCCGACATGTTTCTGTTAGCTTAGCATTATATACTCAAACACTAGGTTCATGAGCAGCGAGTTACAGTATCACTACACGCCTTTGAATCACCCTAAAGGCGTTTGTGTGCATATCTGTGTGTGTTTGTTTAGGAGTGTGTATGCGTGCGTGCGTGGGAGGGCGGAAAGATGCGTGTGGGTGAATGCGTGTAGCAGCGTGTGTGCTCGAATGATATCGTAGGAGAGGGAAGGATGTTGAAACAGGGGCCTAGGTAGCTTTGCGGGTAGAGCTGGGGACTAGACTATAGGATCAAACCAGAGGTGGTCAATAATCACTTCCGGGAGACACTTTGCAGACTCCATTCGCCCATCTCTCGAATATTAAACTGTCCTCACTGGCCATCTTACTACAGCTATCGATCTAGTGGTTCTTTAACAGCATAGCTTAATTAGTAATAGGTCCATCCCTCCCCTTCCCCCCCCAAAAGTGTGTGCGAAATCACCTCGAGGTGGAAGCACGACTGTCATTCTAAAATCACCTACCTGCACGCCAGGATGCGGATATTGGGGAAGAAAGAGAAGAAACGATAGAAATTAAGGTAAGGGTAGAGGAGGGATTGGTTGGTTGGATGCTTATCGTCAGGCCGTCCAGGCGTCCACTGGGTGCATATCAGGACGGTGGACTGGAGGGAGGACGGTGGACTAGAGGGAGGACGGTGGACCAGAGGGAAGAAGGTGGACTAGAGAGAGGATGGGTCCTGTTACTAAACTATACACTGAAAGAACCATTACGTGACAGCTGCAGTCAGTGCGGACAGGCAGTTTAATGTGCGGGGAATGGCCGAGTGCACAATCTTTAACTCCAGGAAATAATCCTTGGTCACATCAGGATTCCAACAACTTCCACGTGCTAGTCTGCATCTCTACCGACTGAGCTAACCAGGCCCCTAAGCGGGTAGAGGAGGGAGGGGAAGATAGAAGTTAATTCCAAAATATTTTGCTTTGTGCCCAGTCAAATCCACCATTACTGGCAGAGAATTAATCGATGACTGCAGATCGATTAATTAGTCTTCAGACAAACAAATGTTCTCAATAAGCTCTTACCTTTCGATTTCTGTAGAATGTAGCCGTTGGTCAAACAAGTTGCATACTGTGCCTGGTTATCGTAAAGAGAAGACCTTATGCAGCTCAGACTGCCGGCAGGCCCTTTGTTTGGATCGCACTCACTTTTCGCCTGCGTCAGCAGCAGAAACGAACACAAAGCAGCGAGCGACCTCGACGCCGCCATGTTTCAAGAGATGAACTGCTCGCTGGCAAACGCCTTCACAAACTCAAAGGCGTGACGCAACTGGCCGGTCAAAGAAGAACGAAAATGTGTGACGGAAGTGTCACGTTTTGTTCCCCTGGTGGCGCTCCACCCTCTCTTCCTTTCACCAGCTCGTGACGCCGTGTCAAGACGGCGGGGCCAAGGATTGTTTGATAATTCGTTTGATGTTCACCTACAGCGAAGAAGGCAGGTCGAGAAGAACACGGTCGCGCATATCTTGACGTGGGAACAGTCGATAAACACCTGTCGAGGGCGACGCTATCCGGTAACTCCTTGAGGTTCAAGCAAGGCCCGCGTATACACACCTGGGCGAGGGCGCGCAGCTAGCCAGACCTATGCGCGCGCTCTGTGTGACAGGCGCAGGTTAGTGATCCACCTTTTGTTTGATCTGAGCATCCGGTTGGGCCAAGAACAAGTGACAGCAGTCTTTTATTTTCATGCATCCTGTGAACATGTTTGATATGTAGTGCTCTTCTCGCGTCCTCTGACGAAATTTTTGTTTTATTAAAACCTTTTCTGACGATGAGCCTATTGATACGTTAATTCCTCACTCTAATAATCAGGTAAAAAAAATTTAGTCAAAATTATACTGAGTTATGCCTACAAGTGTACAACGTGACAAAAATAGATATTGTACATATCCGTGAGATTTCCAAGAATCAAAGGTGTAAGCTTTAGCAAGGGATGGATCGACAAACTACATCCGACCAAAGAGAAAAAAAAAATAATAGCGTTAGACAAAGGAGAATCACTGCCATCAACTACTCCCTGCATGAGAGGGGCAGAGGCCATGCTGAGGTCAGATACTTTTACGATTGAAAACAGTCCGATTGCAGGGTCAGAGGTTGTCTAATTACGTGATTTTATTGTTCGCGACTGGCTTGTGCGTTATCTCCAGATAGCCGTTTCCCCTTCCCCTCCCAACCCCCCCCCTTCTCCGCAAACGATGTAAACTCACGACAGCAATGACGAGTAAGGCACTTCTCCATCTCCTCGCCATCCATCTATCCCTTACCCTTTCCCTCCCTCTCTTCACTGTCTCTCACTCTCGCGTGCACACACACACTCGCGCATGTAATGAAACTTGATTCCACAAACATTGACCTTCAACTCTGAGGGGAGGTGGGGGAGAAGGCAACGAAGGATTTCTGCAAGGACAGAATTTACCGCCTTTAAGCGAAATAGTCGCGTCTCTTATTTGCGAACAAGTGGATTTGTGTGTAGCTGGCGCATGGTTTGCTGCATGTTGATCGAATTCTTTGTGCTGATTGTTTGTGTGTGTGGGGGGGGGGAAGCGGTCTGCGTCTATCCTGGAGCCCCACTAGTTTACCCCCCCCTCTCTCTCTCTCTTTCTGTGAAGACCGAGATGTCTCGATTTTGTTTTCGCGTGACTCCTAAAACTGGGCGCGACAGTTGGAGCCAATCAGAAACAGAGATAGCGAGATTTATTTATGTGCGTCACTAGATTTTAAGACCAAATAATGTGTTGACACGCTGTTCCGTAATCCTCACACCACAGGCCTAAAGGGCATTTAAAAAAGCTTTTCTGTGGGGCTGAGTATATTAACATATTCGATCGCTAGATCCGAGCCAATATCTTGCCACTTACCACAAACAGCATACATTCTGTGCCGAGCACACCCTTTTGTTCGTCTGTGTGTCTGCTTGCTTCGTATTTTACGCAGATCAGCAGCTAAAGATCTTTCAGAGTTACCAGCCGACGTGCACTGTAAGCAGACGCCTCACACAAAGAGGATATGTGTGACGGAAGTGAGATAAAGTCCACGATTTTTGTCAAAGTAACTGTTGACTGTATTATATCTTTTGCATTTATCTCCCACTGTAATCAGTGCATGACGATATAACAAAAGGTTTTTTTTTAAGTGAGTGGGTATTTGAAAACCACAACAACTAGGTTTATAGTTCAGCTAATTCAGTAGCCAGAACAAATATTAGGACGAATGACTGCTATTTAGAGTAATAACGGATATGAAAACAGTTGATCCGAACCAAGTAAAAGACAAAACACAGACAGTCGACGTTTCGGGGCATTACCCCTTCGTTGGGACAAGGACAAAAAAGTAATCACAAGAAAAAATAAACACAAAGAGAGCTTTTAAAATCACCACCACGCAGATTGAAGATTCGGTTCTTGCCTCGTATCATTGGATCAAGACGCATGGGAAGTAACTACTGCCTTTGGCAAACGTTGAACTGTAATACACGGTGACGTTTCTTGAGTCTTAGGCAAGAACAGAGTGATCTAAAAGTTGTCTCCTCTTTTTCTGGTTGTTTATTGGGTTTGAAAAATAACGTATGTATGTATAATATATGAAATAGTACACATCATAAATACAATATTTACTACTCATGAGAAATATAGTAAATCGTAAGTACGATATCTATATATAACAAATGTGCAATTAGGAATTCTTAAAATGTATATTCATTCCTCATGTAAGGTGTTTGCAAAATAAATGCACGAAATTCTCGACCTACATATGTCACTCACACGAAGACACGATATACCATCCATCCATTAATCATTACACACTACATCACCCCACACCCTTTACCAGATGCAACAACGCATCGTAATGCAGCGCGACGCAACGAGTGCGGCACGACGCGACTCATCGCGACCGTCGCGACTTCTGCTCCCCGCGAGCGGCCGCACGCAGTTTGCCGGAGCGTCAGCCGCTGGCGGGGACGATCTGAGGCAGAAGCTGCCAGCGAAGCGAACGCCGCGTGTTGTCTTTTCGTGACGACATCCTATGACTCTCAGCTTCTTGCACGATGCAGCTGTCAGCTGCTTATATTCTGCAGTAGTTGGAGGTGTGTGTGTGGGGGGGGGGGGCGGGTCGTCTTACTGTCGGAGGTGCGGTATAACAAAAAGTTGGCTCCCCTACAAAATGAGTCGGATTTCTGACATTTCTCACACACATTTGCGTTTCCTGTGCGTATCTGGGCATTTTTCAGAAAGAGACTTCTTGTGGTGTTCGTGATGACTGATGGCACGACTTAGGTTTAATCATGGTACAGTACATCATATCGCAGAGCGCGATAAGCCCACCCCCCCACCCCCCATCCCCGTCTGCCATAAGCATTATTTATAACAAGACTGCCTTAGGCCGTGATAGTACATCCCGCCCACCTCGAACGTTCCACAGAGCCTATTGAATCAGTCTGAAGTTCAATGTACGAAAGATAGCATTGTACGGTATTTCCAAACTGAATCACCAATGAAGTCGTTTCTCTAAACATTGGAAAAAATCGTCCTACTTACATTTTTCCCCATTATTTATAGACGTTTATTTGCAAATATTTCAATATTTTTCAACGTTTTTCAATAACTATCGTAATACAATTTACGTGCATAAATAATCATAAGTTAACCTGGGGGTGCAGTATTTGTTGCTTAACGTCCAGTCGCAAACTGTGTGCGTATGAGGACGCTGTTGCTTAGTTAACGTGCTGCCACTTGTGGGACTGATGGCGCAGCATCATACTGACACCGGGCCAACCAGTCCTAGTACTGTTCCCTGTAGTGCCAGGCGTCTGGCAGGGCAGCTACTAGATTGCCAGTTTTTGTGCCTGAGGTATGACTCGGCCGAGATGCGAACCGCCGACCTCCCGCCTCGGAAGCGGTCTTGTTAACCTAATAACACACAAATAGTTGCTATAGCTTCTCGGGGGTAGGTTGGGTCAACCTGTAGCACATAATGTACGTATTCCTTCCTGATACAAAGACTCCTCGGTTCGGACTCCGTGTTGCTCATTTCATTTTTCATTTATTCATTTATTTTTCTTTCACCCTCAACGGGGTATGAAGACAAGACATAAGCAACAATACAAAACAGTACAACAAAGCAACAAAAGGGTGAGCAGAAATTCACTAGGATACGCAAACGAATGAACAGCCTATCTTAGGAGGCTCGCAACGGCTTGCAATAAAGTGAGTAGAAACAAGCATGCAGCACCGGTGATCCATGTCCACGAAAGTCTTCGAGTAGGATTTTAATGAAACGTGACAGCGTTGTGAGTAGTCGTTTGCTCCATGTTGACAGCAGGCGATGAAATTTATAAGCATTAGGGTGGTTTCTGTATGTGGCAGCTGTTTACAGGGCAACCCGTCCGGTGTCCTTCCTGTTCCGCTTCCCCCCAGGGCACTTCATCTTCCAACCACAACTCCGTCATGTGACAGCCTTTGTTGTTGATGCTAAACAATAAACAATCTCGTTTCAGCACGTGCGTATACATGAGCGACGACGAGATAAGCAGATACTGCACACGTACCGTATATATTTTCACTAGGGTCTTTGCCTACGCACGAATTAACCTTATCAAAAGGGGTGCGCCGAACACTCAGCCACACTTAGTTCACAGCCACCCGCATGACTACAGGTAGAGCTGAGTGTTCCTTCTTTTACAACCTGACATGCGCACAGGCGACACCTATATTTAATTCTAACCTAGAGCCAGGACACGACATAAGTAAACCGATCACACTGGCTGAGTTGAAGACCAGGGCCTTTGCTTGAATGTGCCGTGTCAGCTTCTACCTACGGGTGCGTGTGTGCGCACTTATTTCCGACAATTTCCAATGGTTCGGCTCCACTATTTGACCTTTCCGCATGTGACTATCTGCGCGCTGTTTTCCCGTCACATGTTTTGAAAACTTATGGACAGGCCTGTATTGTTTTATTGTATATGTACCGACCATCAAGTGCGCACGTTCGTGGTTCAGCAGTCTGACTCAGTACTACATGCATGCCGATAGGTGTGTAGTAGGCTTACGATCAAGCAGACCTACTTTATTAAACGGACATCTCACGTTCCGGTTTTAGCGACAGTGACGTATACAGAAAAGTATCCGTAAGGCAGGACAGAACGTCGGCGAGACCCAACTGAGAGAAACGGCCGAAAGTCAGACGAGAGAGGAAAGGATAGAGAACGAGGCTACAGTTGACAGAATTCCAGCCAAATAGGCGCAAACGCCTTCTTACGCATATGGGCGACAGCAAGGTTCATAGGTCAGTCTCAAGACTGACGGGTTTGACGACGAAAATGGTGATGGCTCCTTCACTTCGTGTTGTAGTTCTTGTCGCTGGGTTGGTGATGGTGGTTTTGATGCCGGTGGCAGTGGATGGTCAGTGTGATCCTACAAAGGGACCGGCAGGCAGTGTGGCCTGCATCGCGACTGCACAGTACGGAAATAAGAGCCAGTACGCCACTTGCCGTACCAGTAACTACATTCTCCACAAATCCCGAGGTAAGGCACTGGGATAGTGTGCAAGGGTATGATCGGAATTACATGTGTAAGTCATTGTATCTCGATCGTGTTCCGATTACACGACGAGGCACATTAGCGCATGTAGGGTGCGATTACATTCCAGAGACGTATCCATAAGTGTTCTAGGGGAGGAGGAATGTGTGGCCAAAATGTTGAACAAAGTGTGCCGTAATCACCTGTGTGATCCCATGGCTACTGCAAACAATTACTCCATGGTAGTGTAGGAACTGGATATCATATGACCGATGTTAAGGTCGGTTTTTATCACCTGTGTATCAAGGTTGCGTTGAAGAATTTGATTGAAAGAATTTCCGTTATGCTTGTTCATCCGACCCATATTCAGCTGTTGTCTGTCTGTAAGTCTGTCTGCCTGCCTGCCTGTCGGCTTGATTGTGTTCAGGATATAAAACAAACTGACTTAATTGTGTAACTCAGCCACATATAACATAGTGTATTTTATGAGATACAGGAATCACGAAGCTAGTCACGGCATCAACAGTAAGGATTTAAGCACTCACGCTGAGTGTTCTCTGTGCTGCTGAGGTGTCCTGTGACCGCCTGGCGACAGAACTTTTTCTGTGTCAATACCGCATTCACAGAGCAATACGTAGGCCCCATTCACACAGGCGAACGTCTTCAATAAACACTGTAGCGATGTGAAGCGATTTTTTTTGTCCTTTCTGATTTCCCTGTCTGGCAGTTCTTCCTTGTTAGCTCGTGTACTGAGACGAATAAACTAGTCTCCGGTAGGCGTCCATGGTAACCATAGTAACAGAGCAGTGTCCGCCTGGCGTTTCAGGGCAGCACGCTTGTCTGGATGACAGCGTGTCCTACTGCTACTATCAATGCATGCTGGAGTTGCACGACGCGGAAGTCGGGCCTGTCAGCTCTGACTGCCTGTGTACGCCACCACTGCCAGCAAGACCCGTCAGCCCTCTACCTTCTGATTGCTACAGGTGGGTGAGCTGGGGCACGTGCTGAGACAAGCATATGCCTGAAGTGCTTAATTGTTCTGACAGTACTGCAATGTAAGAACACGGCCACACCCGAGCCATCCGTCAGCCACCTCTCCGGCAAATGAATTATAAAGCCTCGTACATGTATATGGAGACATGATACGTATTTATAGACACATTTACACACTTAAAGCATGCAGATGCACTTGCACATAATAGGCACACACACACACAAACAGGTACAAATGTACACAGATTTTGGACATCCATATATTGTGCACATTATACACATGGTTACATTACGCATATGCGGCTGTCCGATGTACATAGACACTTGTACACTTAACACCCATATGTAGCAGCCCAGGCGCAAAAATTATCGCCTTACGTCGACGTATACATACACAAGTGTACAAAGTGGGCATAAACGTATAAAACACACTTCAGACATGCACAAAGCAAGTAACGCAAAATATGTTGTAATAAGTATTTTTTAAAATTGGACAGAAGATTTGTTTTTTTGCGGGGGGGGGGGGGGGGGTTCAGAAAGAAACTTAAAATTCAGTCAGACAGAACGGCAAGCACCAAATGAAGGAAAGGTGAGCAGAAATGCGCAATTCACCAGCATGATATAAGAATTTATCTTTATTGTTCGTTCTCCCACAATGCCTGCCAGTGTGGGGTTTTAACGTTTTGGTTCCATTTGTTCTCAGCCCGTCGGGAGCGCACTGCGGCTGGTACAGGGACTGTCTAGAGAAGACATTTCGCTGTACAGGGGGGTTGGATGACTATGCCATGGCATACTCCCAGCTGATGTGCACGCTGTATGACGCAAAGAAAGATCAGCTGACAGAGCGTGGACAGAGATGGCTTAACGCCACAAGCATATGTCTACAGGTAACAAATTACTACAGCTAGGTGCTCTCCCCCTGGCTAGCGCAAGAGCAGTGTGACGTCGGCCAGTAGTCTGAAACTGCGAAAGTGTTGCCTGAACCCGAGGTTACTTAGCATGTTCAGAAATATCTGGTATATCTCAGCAAAACATCAGCATAGCACACAGGTTATCTATATCTGAATGTTTGCCTTGGATGCTTTACAAAAATTAAAAAATAAATATTCCACTATATTCATTGCTGGAAAGACGGTTGGTATTTACAAGCTTGAGACCCCTAGTACAGCAATTTTTTTTTACTGTTTCCCGATATGAAGCCTTTGATATAATAGTCTTCATCGTAACGTCAAACATGCAGAGGTCTGCACCTTTGTACAGTACCTAAATTAACTGTGTTAGGACAAGAATGACTCTTTCACTGTATTTTATTGGCTATGGAAGAAAGGGGGAGGGGGTCCACAATCATGACTAAATGAATACCCAGGAAACCCATTAGCGAGCATTAGGTCGGAAAGTTTCTTTTAGAAAACAAACAAGCAGCTTGTAAATGAAACGTTATGCGAACAGTCTGCAACAGGTCAATTTTAATGTCCATGTTCGATTTGCCAGTTTGTATCTCATGAAGCCTCGTTGTGCGGAGTAAAATTAGTAACACTTATCAGTATCTTAGAGGTGTAGCACTAACATACTGCAGTTTCTCAAATTCCTTAAGATGGCTCAGACGTGCCAAGTTGTGACTGTGTAGCTGTTATCAGCAAAGTCAACTGCAGCGTGACCCCATACCCTTTTTCTAAGAAACCTGCGATCCTTACTGCGTTGTTGCAGCACCGTTATGGGGGTGGGGGGTGTTTGTTGGGTAACATCCAGTCGCAGACTGGGTGCATATCAGGACGGTTTTGCTTAGACAAATTTTACGAGCTGGCACTCGTGGGACTGCTGTCGCAACACAGGCTTCAGTCCTACCCAGTCACATTATACTGACAGCGGGCCAACCAGTCCTAGTACTGTTCCCTGTAGTGCTAGGAGTCTGACAGGGCAGCTACTAGATTGTCAATTTTGAAGTCTTAGGTATGACTTCGTCGGGTTGCGAACCACTGACCCTCCTCGGAAGCGGACTCCTTAACCACTGGACCACCGAGGCGGTCGTCATGTTCAGGGACCTAACCCTTCAAACTGTAGACATAACCATTCAAACTTTAGACACAAACATTCAAACTATAGACATAACTCTTTAAACTGTAGAACTAGGCCTTCAGACTGTAGACACAAACCTTAAAACTGTAGACCGTGTATAAAACGTCACCCTAGACTTCTCTAGGAGACACAAGAAATCAAATATGTTAGTGGAAAGATAATAAGAAAAAGAAATTCGAAACATCTCATAGTAGTCTTTTCTGCGACCTGACTGTCTGACAGTGGACTGCGTCAAGAACCGTTGCCTATATATAGGCATTTGTGTCTCTGTGAAGAAGTCTGCGCCGTTCGATAGCCGGCCGTATATATTTTGCTTCAACTGTTAGAACCCTTAACTCAATACAGTGACAGTTATAATTCTATCAAATATCGTCCTCATCCTCTGACTGTCGCGCATGTCTTCCTGTGCACTACAAAGACTTCATTCTTGCATCATTATGGGTGCTGCCGGCAAACAGGATGCGGGACATGTCGCCAAACCGCCACCAGAAGAGACTTCAGTCGATTTTCAGACTCTTTAGCTCAGGATTTATTTCTGTCACTCATTTGATCGGCCCAGCTCTGAAACAGTCATATTGAAAGTCAGGTAGACAGTCATTTAAGGCTTGACAGACAACTTCTGTCAGTCGGTTTGAAGTTTCAGGTGGCAAAACACCAAAAATCTGTCATCTTCCTGAAGCGTATCTACACAAGTCAAGCACATTTTCAGAGAAGTCGCACTGCACTATAATAACATGAATAGAAGGACGAAATAGAAAACCCCCTACATCAGATTCTCGCGCATTGCGTTGGCCGGAACCTTCATTTCCGTATCATCCTTATAAAATTTGAATCAGTGTGGCACACCTTTTACAGGATCGAACAGGACAACGCATTCGTTCCCCTGTGAATGTACGTGTTGCCCTGAATGGAAAGGTGATGTCGCAATGATGCATGCGTCACAAGTGAAAGTGTGACTCCCTCACTACGAACGTGCCTAGACTCAATGACAAATGAAACACATGGGACTTATTTTCCCAGGAAAACATGTATGGGACACTTCTCTTGCAGCGGGACTTACATTTAATTGACAACTGATTCCGAATGTAACATGAAGAAAGAAAGAAGGAAAGAAAGGAAGAAAGAAAGAAATGAGGGAGTCAGGAAGATGGAAGGGAAAGAGAAAGAAAGAAAGGAATTAAGGAAGATATCTGCAGACCATGTCTACTTAGTCGTGTCTTGGTTTATTGGGATATAATAATATAACAATAATAATAAATGGAGATTTTTTACGCGCGATAACACATTACATGTACACATCGCGCGGACGAGGCACACACTCTAGGGAACAATGACTACACAAAACACACACGCACACACATATACACACAGACAAATGAAGGGATTATGACGCATAAACAATACAAAAACTTAGATTAAAGAGTAAAAAATAGATAACCATAATGAGAGGTCACGGCAGGGGTGTCAAGCCCGCTCAGTGAACCAACTCAACTCGAATACCAGGCCCAAGGTCAAGTGGTATACATCAGTGATCTGTGATGTGGAGTGCAACATGATCTGCTGGTTGATGATTACACGCAATGAAAAGCACACAATGCAATGAACAAAGTTGATCCACTGGATAAAATTATCCAAGATCCAAATAGGTTGATCAGGCAGAGTTATCGCAGTCTTCATCAGACCCACTCTCATAGCCAATAAACCAAGTCTGCGGCAGTCGCAAGATCACCACTCCTGCCTTCTTAGCCACATCAAGCTCCAAAAAGGTAGTAATCATTAGATCTGGCTATGGAACTTCCACAGGCAACGTCTCCGTATTTGGCATCGTACAACCAGATCTATTTAAGAATATGAAAATGTACCTCTTGTCTCGTGTTGCCGTTAGGCCGATCTGTCGCAGTTTAGTATCAAGGCATGCCGTGAAGCCTCTTCTCAAGGGAAATGCAGAAGAACTCAACAGAGGAATACAAAAACTTTGAGTAGATATATTGTCAGCGGACGATGGCACTTCCATACAGAGAAATACAGAGAAAAGAAATCCAGCTGATATTGTTACAACCACCGTTGCAAGGGCGGTAACTCAATGATGAGCAGACCATGTTTACTCAATCGTGTCTTGGTTTATTGGGACGACAGAA